>CM039722.1:10654314-10931145 GCA_022539455.1 Dendrobium nobile
AATGCCTTTAAATCAGTGTGGAAGAGGTTGGATTGAATCTCCTTATGACTGATCATCTAGTGATTAAGACTTCATAAAGATTTTATATTTCTTGAATCAAAGATTTTAAAATTTAAGTGACACCCACCTAGGAAGTTTGACCTATCCGAGATTATTAATCAAAATATTATTTGATGCTTTTTAATATGTATGGAAGAGGATGGATGAAACCCCATAAGACTGATCATCTAATGATTGAGATACAATAAAGAATATCTATTTTTTGACTGAAGGATTTTATTATTTAAGTGACACCCACTTGGGATGTTTGACCTATTTGTAGTTATTAATCAAAGCATTATTTGATACTTTTTAACCTGTATGGAAGAGGTTGGATCAAATCCCCTTGAGACCGATCATCCCGTGATTGAGATGCAATAAAGAATATGTATTTCTCAAATTAAGGATTTTAAGATTTAAGTGACACCCACTTAAGATGTTTGAATAATCTGAGGTTGTTAATTAAAGCATAATTTGATGCTTTTTAAACTATATGGGAAAGGTCGGATCAAATCACCTTCGGACTGATCATCCAGTGATTGAGATGCAATAAAGATTGCATATTTTTTGAATCAAGGATTTTAAGATTTGAGTTCACAGCGTATGTGAAATTATCATTACAATCTTTCTTGAAGAAGAAGATAATGTAAACAAATGAGCAAATAAAGTTTCACTGTATATAACTTAGGGATACATAGGTTAAAATCAACTTGGATAATGCTCAGGATAAATAACACTTAACATTAAAGACATGCAATGCCTAAAACAAGTAGTACTATTATATTCTATCAATAGTACTTGCGAAGATTCTCGATATTCCAAGTTTGAAAGAGCATCTTTCCCTCAGCATCCTTCAACTTAGAACTCCCGGGCTTGACCATGGCTTCCACTAAGTAAGGACCTTCCAAGAGATAAGAGAGTTTATTACATTGAGGGTCTTTTCATGTTGCCTCGATACTGTGTAGAACTAAGTCTCCAATTAAAATAGATCAAGGTTTCATCTTTTCGATTATAGTGAGGGGAAATTCATTGGTGGTATGTAGCAACTTTGAGTGTTGCTACATCTCTTACTTCTAGAAGGAGATCTAAGCTATTTCTTAGCTTCTCTTCATTGCTATTGAAGTTAGAAGTTGAAACTCTATAACTTGGGATCCTAATATCAACTGGAAGGATAGCTTCTATTCCAAAATAGAGATTGTAAGGGGTTTCTCCTATTGGAGTTCTAGCAATGGTACGATAAGCCTAGAGAACATTTGGGAGTTCATCAGCCCATTGCCCCCCAGCCTTCCACAGACATGTCTTTAATCCCTTCAATATAGTTTAATTTGTGTTTTTTGTTTATCTATTTCCTGAGGATGGGCGGCAGCCGTATGCACTAATTAAATGTGGAGATCTTTGCAAAATATTATAAAGATCTTTCCAGTGAATTGAGTTTCATTATCGATGATAATTTTTACTAAAATGCCAAAATGAAATATTATGTTCTTCCATAAGAATTGTTTAGCATTGATTTCCATAATTTTTGCCAAAGTTTAAGCTTCCACCCATTTTATAAAGTAGTCCATGGCCAAGATGCTAAGTTTCTGTTATCTGAGGCTATAGGAAAAGGTCACATTACGTTGATCCCCATTGGGCAAAAGGCTAGGGACTTTATAATGATGAAAGTTCTATGGCAAGTAAATGAACGAGATTGGAATTGAGTTGGAAGCTATTAAATTTTTGTGTAAATTCTAGAGCATCTTGCTTTATTTTGGGAAAATAAAACCCCTATCTCTGGATTTTATAGGCTAATGTCCTTCCCCTCATATGATCTCCGCATATACCTGATTGAACTTCTCAAAGTGTGTAGTCAATTTTTGAAGGTGGTAGGCACTTAAGGTATAGTCCCGTGAAAGTTCATTTGTATAGTTCTTTGCTAATAATAGTGAAGTTTGATGCTTGCCTCCGCAGTCGCATTACGGTTATTGGATCTTCAGGGAGCACACCTTCTTGTAAGAAAGAAAATATGTAATCAACCCAAGAAGCCTCTCTTGGTTCTTTAATTGATTGTATAACTTATAGAGCTTGGATGCTCTAAAAGTAAATATCCTTGATATACTTCCTCTTGAAGACATCACTAGTTATAGATATAGCAATCTTGGAGAGAGCATCTGCTTGTACATTCTACTCCCGAAGGATATGGATTATTTGATGCTATTTTATATGGAACAAATATGATTTTGCTATTTTACAATACTTGGCTAGCTATGGGTTATGGGTGTCAAACTCTCCCTTCACCTGCGAGGTGACCAATTGGGAATCAGTGTGGATCACCAAGCTATATACTTCGTAGTTGATTTCTAGCCTTAATCCGGTAATAAGGGGCCTCATATTTAGCAAAGTTATTTGTTACAAGAAACTTCAGTCGAAGTATGTATTCAAGGGTAGTTTATTATGGGAAGATTAATAAGATTCCATCACCAATTCTAGAACTCCTAGAAGCTCCATACAAAAAAATAAGGTCTAGCATGGGGAAGAAGGAGAAGTAGCTAGTGGTTCATTAGAGAATGGAATGGTGCACTCGACCATGAAATCTGCTAGTACCTAAGACTTGATATCTGGCCTAGGCAAGTAGTGGATGTAGAATTCTCCCAACTCCACTTACCACTTAACTAATCTTATAGATACCTCAGGTATTTGGAAAATGTTTCTCAATGGTATATTTATATAAACCCTAATTATATGATCTTGAAACTAAGGACATAACTTTTGGTCTAGAAGATTAATGTCAAAGCTATCTTATCTACTACTGGACAATGTCTTTCTATCTTGGATAAAATCTTACTGACATAATAGATAGGACATCATACAACGTTCTCTTTTTTGACCAAGATGAAGCTAATGGCTTGGGCAGAAATGCAGAAATAGCCATATACAATATAACTTTCTTCAGATATTCATTTAAAAAGTAGTGGCAGAGATGTCAAATAATTTTGTAGTTGTTTGAAGGCTTCTTATAATTCATCAGTCCATTAAAATTCTGACCTATGAGAACCTCTAAGGATATTAAAGAAAAGTAGATAGTTGTCTCCTAAGTATGCTTGGAAACGAGACAGTGCTGCATAGTCTCTAGACTTCTTTGATATTGATTAGGGGCATTATGTCCCTTAGGCCTTAATTTTCTCAGAATATGCCTCAATCCCTCGATGGGTTACCATAAACCCTAAGAACTTTCCAAAGGAGACTCTAAAAGCACACTTGGTGGGATTGAGTCGCATGTTATAGCATTATAATATGTGGAAGCACTATTCCAAGTCCAGGTATATGTTGAGATTTTGCAAGACTTTTCACCAGCATATCATCAACATAAAATTCTATAGTGCACCCACTAAAGTATTTAAAAACCATATTCATAAGATGTTAATATGTGGCTTTAGCATTTTTGAGCTCGAATGACATCACTAGATAGCAGTATAACTCCTTGTATATTCAAAAAGCTGTTGAGTTCTCATCAGCATGATCCATTTTTATTTGATTATAATCAGAGTAGGCATCCATGAAGCTCAGTATTTGATGTACAGAGGTGGTATCGATCAACTGGACAATACGAGAAAGCAAAAAACTATCCTTGGGGCAGGCTTTCTTAAGATCTGTATAGTCTACGCACATTCTCCAAGCTCCACTTTCCTTCTGCACTATGATGATATTCGCCAACCAAGTGGCATAGTGCACTTTCCTAATAAATCCATCCTCCAAAAGCCTATAAACTTCCTATTCGATTGCTTGGTGGCGATCTGATACAAAGTTCCACTTCTTTTGGATTATTGGCTTGCACATTGGGTTAACTTTGAGGGAGTGCACGATCAATTTAGGGTTGATTTCGAGTATATCTATGGACTCCATGCAAAAACATCTTAGTTTGTATATAGAAAATCTACATTTATTTTCTTCACTCCATCTTAGAAAAGCAATCCAATTTATATCATTCTTGAAGGGTGTTTATCTGATAGAGAGATACAAGCAAGGTCTTCTATGGGGGATGCCCTATGAGGAATGTCTTCACTCTAGATATCAAAATTCTCGATGCTTAAAGTAATTGATGGGTGTGGTCGAGCCTGCCTGTGATAGTAAGATTATGTTACTTGTTGATCTCCACATATTATACCGACCCCCACCAGGGTGAAAAACTTCAATTTAAGGTGAGGGATGGAGAAAATATTTCTAATGGTCCACTGGAGTGGCCTTCCAAAGATAGCATTATAAGATAATTCTAACTTTATTATAATTAACTAGATAGAGTGCGTAGCCTGTTAGGGAAATTCTCCAAGTAAGACTAGGAGATTAATTGTTCCTTCCACTCGTATAGGTTGTTTATTAAACCCATATAGTGGACCCACGATAGGCTAGAGCTTATCTCTGGTTAGGACAATGTTAAGAAAAATGGAGTAAAATAGGACATCCACTAAGCTCCCATTATCAACCAAGATGCTCTTGACATTATAACACAGATCGCCAATCCCTGCACTAATCACAAGTGGGTCTTGATGAGGGGTCTTTATTCCCCCTAAATTAGACACTTCAGGAAGATCACCCATTTCCGACGGCATTTTTTCAAGTGGAAATTGAGCCTTTTCGCACGGTTTTGTAATTTAGCGGCAGTTTTCCGGCGATTAAAATTCCGCCGGTAAAAACGACACCGAAAAATAAATTCTGGCAGTTTTTTCCGGAGGCAAATTATTCCGGTGGCTTTCCGGCAAGCTTAAACCACTGATAAAATTAAAAAAAAAAAAAAAAAAAATCCTAGTGACCGCCACCCCGCTCCTGCACTCCGGCTAGCACGTGCACCCGCGTCTGCCGTGAGGTTCGAACAGTGGTTAGTTGGGAAGAATTTCAGGTACCCGCCCGAATTGCTAAATATGTAAATACATTTTTATTGTCAATATTTTTTATTTAAACTATATTCAGACCGTAAATAAATTAGTTTTTAATTATAAAAAATGGAACTAATTAATTTAAAATAAAAAATAATATTTAATATAAAAATAAAAATTAACTAACTAATTAATTTTAAAATAAATATTAATTAAATAGTTAATATAACTTTTAATAATTATTTGTTAAATCATTTAAATAGTCAAAATTTTATTCATTTTTATTAAATTTTTAAAAGCCGCCGGAAAATTGAAAAAGTCGCCGGAAAAGCAGTCGGAAAATTCCGTGGGAAAAAATCACTGAAAAAGTGTCGAAAAGCCGCCGAAAAAGTGGCCCCGGAAAGCCGCCAAAAAGTTCCACCGAAAATTAGTTATTTTCCTTTAGTTAGATTCACAAAAGCAATAGAGTGATCGATATGAGACTTCTTTGGTGTTGACTCCTTGTTTGTCATAATTAAGGCTTGATTAGGAAATGATGGACCCCCAACTATGGTTTCAATTTCACCAACCATTTGGCGATTATTCAACTATTGCCTTTGCTATTAAATTTTCCCCTTAGCGATACCAGCCTCATCATGTGTATGATAGTTTTGGAAAAACTATCAAAGATAACCTTATCATCTTAGTTTCTAAATTTATAAATGAACTGTGTCTCGCATGAGTGCTGAGTAAAAGGGATCAGGACGAAGCCTCCAAAGAAAACTCCTCTAAGTAATTTAGGATCCACCATTGAAATTTGTCAACACTCAATAGAAATTCTTTGAAAGTATTCTTTGAAGGACTCACTTTCATTCTGGAAAATTCCCTAGAGGTTGGAAGAAGCTTTAAGCATTCTCTGATTGGCAACAAATTGTTTGACAAACACTTTAGCTAATTTGACAAATGAGGGTATTGTTCCTGTTAGAAGCAAATAGAAATATGTTTGAGCTTGTCCTTTGAGGGTGACAAAAAAACCTTGTAGAGAAGCATGGCTGAGGCTCGCTGGATATGCTTAATGGTTCTATAGTGATTAATATGCTCGTATGTGTCGGATATCTCATCGTAGGAATTGATGCTTGCCAGTTTGAATCATGCCTGAATTAGGGGTTGAGACATGATTTCAGTCAAGGGTGATGACTCCTAGAAGTCCCACTAAAGAAGAGATTGTCTTACACCTCCATTGGGGTACTCTTCTATGATTGATCTTCGCAGTTCATGATATAGGGTGTGCGAGGGAGCTCAGCAATGTACGGTCAGGCTGAGTCCTCAGGGACATCAGAAGGAATGCAAAGTTGTCAACCTGCATGTAAAGGATGGGTAGAGCTTACTGTATCAGCAAGTTCATTATCTTAATGTGATTGCAAATGCCTCCTTGATGGAGGAAGAGGAATCTTTACATGAAGATATTCGGGTTGAACATCTTTGACTAATGGTAGATCTTGAGGGAGAATAACCTCCTCTTGTTATGCTATCATTAGTTGGTGAGTCTCTTGTATGAGTTAAAGGATCTCATTCTAATATTCCTCCATCTTTCGGATGTGATCTTCCATGGATGGTTCTGATGTCCCTTCCCCGATAGGGTTTCTCCCATTTGAGTGAAAAGAGACAGATGCTTGACATCCCTGGTTTATGGACTGATTCCTGATTTGTATAAATTGGAGCAAGAAACTCCTAAATTACTATGGCTATGCCTATTTGCTTCAATGCTTATGATAATGGGATTATGTTCCCATAGATGACACTAAACTATTGTGGGTTAGAATATGCATGGAAATAGAGTAAGAATTTTACATCTCAATGTTGTACGAATATCCAACACATGAATAGAGAACATAAGATTTTTTATGTGAAAAACCTAAAAAAGAGGAATAACTATGGGGACACACCCAATTAAAATGATTCCACTAGTGTTTAGTATATTACAGTTGATTGAATCATCCTTGAGGATGATCATATTGTAATAATTAATAGTCTGGTTAAAATCTAGTGATAAATGGGGGTCAGGTCAAACTCCAGAGTCAATTGGTGGTCCGACATAACTCTGGGTGTCAATTTGTGGTCTAACAAAATGTTAGGTGTCGGTTGGTGGTCCGGCAGAACTTCGACTTTAGTTGGTGGTCTCGTAAAACTCCGGTATCAGTCAATAGTCAGGCAAAAGTTCAGGCATCAGTTGGTGGTCCGATAGAAGTCTGGGTATCAGTTGGTGGTCTAGCAGAAGTACGGGCATCGGTTGGTGGTCCGGCTGTACTCCGACATTAATTAGTGGCCTGGTAGAAGTCGGGCGTCAAGCGGTGGTCTGGTAGAAGTTAGGCGCCTGGCGATGGTCTGGTAGAATTCTGGCATCAGGTGGGACTAAAAAAGTTGCATGAATAATTTAGAATGTAAATATTATTAAATGCTCATATATTTAATTATTTATATTATATTAATGATCATACATTTTTAATATTATAGATTTATATATTATATTAAATATTATTCTTATGAATATATTATTCTTAAATGAAATTTATATGTATAAAACTTTATTGTATATTTTAAAATTTTATAAATATTATTAAATGCTTATATACATATATTATATTATATTATATTAATTTTATTAATTTTTAATAATATTATTATATATTATGTTATTGGATTCAAGGGTCGAACCGTAAAACCACTCTTTCCGCGGACAACACAGATGTCAAATGAAAAATCAAATATTAATCTTTCGAATAAAATATTTTAGCTCGGAGTGCGGCTAGGGTTTTTCTTCCTCCTTCCCTCCCGCTCTCTGCTAATTTTTCTCTTCTCTTCTCCGCCTCCGGCTTGGCCGGAGGACCTGTTCTCTTCTTTTGCAATGGATGCTTCTCTTCTTTCGACAGGCTTTCCTCCGCTTGGCTCTGGAGGTGAGGGGAGCTCTGTCCTGCGGAACTGAAATAAGGTTTTTGCGTCTGAAAACAACACACCGAAAGTACTAAATTTCTCTCATTTCCCTGAGGAACCGGAGGTTATTCCTTTCACGGGAGAAAAACTTCGCCAAGGGGGTGAAGACTGGAAGCTTTGTCTTGTTGGGTACTCGATCGGCAGACGTCCTTTCTATGAAGTGCTGTTGGGAGCCATTAAAAAGACCTGGAGCTTGAAAGGCTCTGTTCAGCTCCTTTCTTTAAACGAAGGTTTTTTCTCCTGCGTTTTTCATGTAACGAAGACTTTGATATGGTTTGGTCGAGGGGGGTTTGGTTCCTGTTGGGGAAGTCGTTCGTACTGCAGAAATGGCACCCGAAGTTTAAGCCAAAAAAGGAGGATTTCTTGACTGTAGCAATCTGGGTGAAGATCCACGATCTTCCACTTGCATGCTGGAATTCCGAAGGGATCTCGAGGATTGCAAGCAAGATCGGAGTTCCTATAGCGGCTGATAACCTGACGGAACAAAAGACCCGGCTTACTTTTGCCCGAATCTGTGTTTTAGTTGACTGTAATTCCACATATCCGGAGGAGATCAAGGTGTCATTAGACGGGGACGTGGTGAGCTTAAAGGTTCAATACGAATGGCGTCCTTTCCCTTGTGCCCACTGTAAGTCTAATGCATATTTCTTCCTCTTGCCCCTCTAAGCCGGATTCCCCTGTTGATGAGCAAGTTTTGGAGAATGATAAAAATCGTGGTAGAAGTCATAGTAGGAGGCCTAAATCTCGCAATCTGTCCAGACCCCAAAACTCTACCAGACCAGCTGCTGTTCTAACAACTCCTCCCTATACTTCTAATGACAAGCCTACTAGCTCCTCCCCTGCTCTTGAAGTTCCCAATGCTCTTGGGAAAACTCTCCACTATCAGCCTCAATCCCCACCTCCTTTCAATTCGGGCTCCATTCCTAATGTCCCTGTTCAGGACTTGGAAATCTCGGATTCTCAGCATTGTGGTGCGGCTTCAGGCACTGCTATCCCTAACCTCAATTTCCCTAATGAGGATGTCTCTTCCTTCTCTAGCATCCTGCATCATAAGTCTTCACCCGTGCAAAAAGACATAATATCACCTAACAAATTCGATGCTTTAGGCATTGAGGAAGATTCTTCGTCTCATACAGATGTCAATGTTGGGTCTGAGGGAAATTCTTATGATGGTCCCGTGGATGGCAGTGGAGATATTAATCTAAAAGATGTAGGTAAATCAAAAGCCTTACAGAACAACACATCATCCAAGAAGACTGCTAAGGGGAAGCAGGTCAAAAAACCCCAAAAGCAATCAAAGTCTTAATGTCCATTCCACCTATTGCAGCGTGGAATATTAGGGGGTTTAACCGGCCTGATAAAGTTTGGTGTTTTAAACGTCTTATTGAATCGTTTAAATTAGATCTGGTTTGCGTTTTGGAAAACAGAATTCAAGTTCAGTCACTAAAAGATCAGTATTTTATCTCCTCTCATTCTCTTTTTCCGAATGAATCGAGCTGCCACAATTTTGACCTCTCTCAATCGGGGAGAATCTGGATTAAGTGGAATCCCACGAGAATCAATTTCTCCCCTGAAGTCACCACCTCTCAACTGATATCTGGGACGGTTTTTGGAGCTTTTTTCTCCCCTTTTAAACTTACTGTTATTTATGCTGCCAACAGCAGCCTTGAATGTAAATCATTGTGGGCTGACATCAATATGCTTGCACCACCTGGTCATACACCTTGGGCTCTCTTGGGAGACTTCAATTGCTGTAGATTTGCCTCTGAAAAATTGGGGGGGACGCCCATTAATCATGCTGCTTTGCTTGACTTCAATAATATGATTTTTGACAACTGCCTTATTGATCTCCATTCTATTGGCTGCAAATTTACTTGGTTCAATCAACGTCAGGAGAATCCTATACATATCAAACTCGATAGAGTTTTAATTAATGATTCCTGGGTGAATCTCTTTCCTGATTCTTACTGCTCTTATCAAAGCCCTTCATGCTCCGATCACTCTCCGATCATTATTCATTCTGGGATTCAGTTTCAGGTCAAGCACAGATTCCTTTTTAAAAATTATTGGACTAAGTTAGATTCATACTGGGCTCTCCTTGTTGATGCCATAATCACGCCTCCTGAGGGAAACCCGTTGTCTCATTTTTGCAATACACTTAGAATTATCAAAAGAAATATTAAAAACCAATCCTGGGTCTCTTCTTCTTGTGTAAGCAGGCATATTGATATTTTGCATGACAAACAAAAAGAGTTGTTGAGCTCACTTCATAGGGATCCTTCTAATCTGATTCTCAACCAAACTTTCAAGGATAATAATATTAATTTGGCCAGATTCACTTCTATGCAAGCCTCATGGATCATTCAAAGGGCTAAGGTCAATTGGCTTAAACATGGGGAATATGATCTAAAATTTCTGTATGCTAAAATCAGGTCTAGAATGGGCAGTAAGAAATCTGTGGTCAATCTGCTGACCTGTAACTCCCAAGCTTCTAGAAAGGATGTTATATCTTCAATCATTCATTATTTTCAGGATTTGTACAATCCCATTCCTCCCAGCAATGTGGATTGGGAATCTATCCCTATTGGTACTGCTTTGCCAGATGTTTATGCTTCTTCTATCATCTCTTTTGTGACTGATGAGGATATTAAATTTGCTATTTTTTCGGGTTCTTCTACCTCTGCTCCTGGGCCAGATGGATTCAACTTTCACTTCTTTAAATCTGGCTGGCATATTCTTGGACCTACAGTTTGTAGGGCGATAAGATCCTTCTTCACTAAAGGGTTTCTTCCTAAAGGCGTAAAATCTACTGCATTGGCTATCATCCCTAAACATAAAAATGCTGCCAATATTAGTGAATATAGGCCTATTGCCTTATGTAATGTTTTATACAAAATCATTGCAAAGATTATGGCGGTTAGACTAAAGCCGGTTATGAGTTGGATTGTTAAAGATAATCAAGCTGGGTTTGTGAATTCTAGAGTTTCTACGGATAACATTTTGCTTGCTAGTGACATTCTTTACTATGCTGGTAAAAGAGATGGGGCTAAGATTTTTTGTGCCAAACTAGATATCAAAAAAGCCTTTGATTCTGTTTCTCGTTAATTTCATAAAGGTTTTCCTAGTCTCTTTGTGAGCTGGATAAGGGCTTGTATTACAGATGTTAATTTTTCATTTGTGCTTAATGGGGCCCTTGAGGGGTTTTTTCCCTCCACTGCTGGGTTGAGGCAGGGGTGTCCTCTTAGTCCCTATCTGTTTTGTATTGTTATGGATGCCTTCTCCAATCTGCTGGAAGCTAGAGGTTTTAATGGTATATCTTATGGTAATTTTTCTCTCACCCATCTGCTCTATGCTGATGATGTTCTGATCTTTGGGGAGGCCACTATTAGCAACTGTATCATTCTGGACTATGTCCTTAGGGAGTTTGCCAACTCCTCTGGTCTTGTTGTTAATCATGGCAAAAGCTCCATCATGTTTCCCAAGCACCTGAAGAACCAAACTGAAATTTGCCAAGCTCTTTCCATACATTCCATTGCTAACAAGATTACTTACCTGGGCATACCTCTTTCCTTTTATAGGCTTAATATTGCTGACTATCTTCCTTTATTAGACAGCCTCAACAAGAAACTCAATGGTTGGAAAGCCAATTTACTATCTTTTGCGGGGAGACTTCAGTACCTCAAATTCACCATACAAAATACTATTGCCTACTGGATCCGGGGTTCGATTTTACCTAAAACTGTGCATAAATCTTTTAAGAAATTCAGCTCCAGATTTCTCTTTTATGGTGATGTTAACATGGCTAAGAAATTACATATGATATCATGGGATAAAATTTGTCGGCCTAAAAGTAAAGGTGGGTTGGGTATTCACTCTCTGAATGCCTTGCAATTTGCCTTTAATTGTACTGTTATTGTTAGGATGTACAATAACTCTTCACCTCTTGCTCACTGGTTACTTTATAAATACAAATCTCCTTGGAAGCCTCCTCTGTTTTCTTCTTCTAAGCTCTGGAAATCTATTTGCAACACTGCTTCTCAATGCAAAAAATGTTTTCAGTTTGAAATTTATCAGAATTCTCCCATTTCGCTGGAATGGGAATATTGGTGTTTTAATACCACGCTTGAGAATTATTCTGGGACTGATGAACCTAACATTTTGCCGGATATCATGCTCTTGGAATTAATTTCCGGAGATTGCTGGGAGTTACCGGCTGTGATTCCTCCTCTGCTTCGTCTGATTTTTGAGAAAGTGAATATTTTTGCTGGTGCTGGGCCGTCCTTTCTTTGGAGGAAAGGGAATTGTTTTAAATTTAAGCATTACATTCATGAGTTTTATAATGAGCTACCTAACTGCTACTGGTCCTCTTTGCTATGGCATAAAAAGCATATCCTTAAACACTCTGTATTTGGTTGGCTTGCGTTAGTGGGAGGCTTAAAGACCGCGGATGCGCTTCGTATAAGGCAAATTTCTATTCCCTCTAAATGTAGCTTATGTTACTTGTCAGATGAATCTGTTGGGCATCTTTTTTTTGAGTGTACCTTCTCTTTCTCTATATTAAGAGGTATCATTCCTGGGGTGGAAATTTTCCTGCTGAGGCCTTCGATTTTGCAATTATTTGACTGGATAAAAAGTGAATTCAGCGGTAATGCTGAGATTTTGAAATTTCATAAGGTGGCTGTTTGTTCTATTATCTATTACACTTGGAAAGAAAGGAATGGGAGGAGGTTTAGTGGAAATTCTCAATGCCACACTACTGTGATGATTAATATCAAACGTATTCTATTTGAAAAGGTTATGCATTGGAAAAGTGCTAATGTTCTACTGGATAAATTATAAGAGGCTGGTTTGGTTCGTGGCTCATTGTCTCTCCAGATTGCCGCCACTGCTGAGACTGGACGATGATGATGCTCCTTGCGGCTGGACCCTCGGATGGCCTGTGAGACCTCGTTCCTTTGCTGTAGCTGCTGGAAAAGTGATTTTCTCCTAGGATCGGCCGGGACGATGGGAGGATCGTCCAGGCCGATCAATGCATTGAAAACAGCTGATTTCTGGAATGTTCTCTGGAGTGATTTCTGGACTGGATCGTCCAGGCCGATTTTGGATCGTCCTGGGACGATCAGATACGACAAGAATCCCGAGCGCATCGTCCTGAGAAATCGTCCAGGGCCGATTGGTTTTGTTCTGATCGGCCAGGACGATTAGGTGGATCGGCCGGGCCGATCAGCTTTATGTTATAAGGAAATCAGCTCGATTGAGGAGAGAGAATTTTATATAAAAATAAAAATATCTTTTCCTGAGAGAGACAGAGGAAAAAGGCAAAGGAAAGAAGTCCGATTTCGGGGCCCGCGGAGCGATTTTCGTCGTCCGTTGCTGTTGGATAATTTGTTTGTCTCGCTGTAAGGATTCCGAACCCTACTTCTGTTTTCGAAGATTTTGAGGTTTTGCAAATTGGTGCTCAGATTTATGTTTTTGTAAGTGATTTTCGTACCTGGTTTGGTACTGGCGAAGATTTCACCGCATAACTTTTGGTATGTTGTAGAGATGATTATTCTGCACGTTTTAAGTATTTTCTGGAAGATTTCGTCCGGTCCGTTTTGATTCTGCGGGGTTTTATTTTGACTGCAAATTATTATGATGTCCGAATTGGTTTGAGCAGTAGAAGAATAGTCTTATAATGTTGCTGTGCACGTTCTGTATTAATTTGGTGGATTGTAATTTCTGGAGATTTTTGTGTAAATTCTGTAGACTGCCGTTACTCTGCCCGATTTTCGTACGATTCCTGATTTTCCCGAAATTGATAGATTGAATCGATATGCCTATGACTATTGATATGATTGTTCTAGATTTCTTTAATATTGCTTATTGCATCGATTATTCATTGAATTGATTGTGTTACTGAAAGACAAGTGGGAACCTAGTTGAACGTTGGTGAAGATAGATTTGACCTGTACAGGATGGTGGGCCGACGGGCTTTCCTTTAAACATCGATTATGGATTTCTACAACAGCACTATAGATGGGAGTTATAAGGAGTTTTATATGCCGACGGGCGGCCGACGGGCAAAAAGAGTGACGACTCTTATTGATAGACCAACGTGTATTAAACGGACTACAACAGCAACGGATTCTACAACAGCACTATGGATAATAGCCAGTGAACCTGGTTGATCATGACTAGTGTTTGTGCTTGTCGAGTAAGACCATTGTATGACATTATATGATCTTGCATCGTATGGGCTTCCTGATGTGCATCGATTTATTGGTTTCCGATTGATTTATCGATATTGACGTGGATTTATAGATTTATTGATATTGTATGGATTTCATCGACGGATTTATTGTATTGTATTGATTCCTCGCTATCGATTGTATCGACTTGATTTATGGATTATCGATTATGGACTATGGATTATGGATATGGATTGTATTGACTCATAGATACCGGCACCGACATTGATATGGATTCGGTATATTGATTCATAGACATTGACATCGACATTGATATAGATTGTATCGATTGATAGATATCGACATCGACATCGATATGGATATGATATGGACATATGGATACTATGGATACGACAGATCCTGATATGCTATTGATGCATTGATACATTGATTCATCGTGCCGATGATTGATTGATTGATTGACTGGATTGATCGACTGGATTGACTTTATTGTATTGATTATTGCCATATAGATCTGAGTTATTGTAGAATAGATTTCTTTATTGAATTGATTGTATTGATTTCAATTGACCTGACGATTTCATTCTATGAATTTGATTTCGATTGTTTTGTCGATATGTTGATTTGATCGTTCTATGGATTCCCAACTGATTGATATAATTGACTGGAAAGTGCTCTATTGACTTTGAGATGTTTTTCCTACTGTAGCATCGTACGTCGTCATGATTGAATTTGCCGTAGTGTTATTGAATATTGCATATTGACATCGAGTAAATCATATAGAATAATTGGATTGATCGATTGGCAAGAGTATTGACTGATTTAATAGATGATATAGATACAACGAATTGACTAGACGGCACGGTTAGACGACACGATTGATTGAAATTGGTTGATAGACACGGCTACGATGGATAGACATTGACTGAAAGCACTTATTGATTTGATTGCTGGAGTATTGATTTATCGATACTTTTATCGCTGTATTGATTATTGACTATTGACGTATCTGATTCGATTTGATTTCCGTACCTGCATAGATTCGTTGATTATAGCTGACTTGACTCGATTGACCTGCATATTGTTTCGATCGTGCTTTGATTTCAGTTGTAGGCTTTGGTGACCTGCTGGGCTAGTAAGCTCATTATATGTGGTTAATAATTTCAGGTGCAGGGCCTCCAGCTTAAAGACCTTTCTGCCGAGTTCTGTAGCTTTTAGTTCTGTAGCTCTTTGTTTTGTAGCCTTGGTAGGCTTTCTTTTGTAGCCGGTGCGGCTATTGTATATGACCTTTTGGACGCTTTTGTCTGTACTCTGTTGTACTATATGTGAATTATAGTATCCGCTGTTGTTTCTTTTTGTAATGTAATTATCTCTGGCTCGGGATATATGTATGCATGGACTGATATGAACAACAGATAAGGGATTGATAGAAAAGAAAAAAAAAAGAAGAAAGAGAGGCAATAGAACGATCAGATGAATCCTTTCGCTACACGGATCTTGGGGCGTTAAAATTGGTATCAGAGCGAGTGTAGTGAAAAGGATTTGATTATATCCAGAGTTGATAATTGCATTATTCGATTCATTTTGTTTTCTGTGTTTGACTCCGTGGTTTGATTTGGTTTGACTGATTTGTATTGATCAGGCAAATGGATCGGAAAGGCAAGAAGATTGAGACTGAACCTGCTGCTAACTTCCCACTTTCATCCGAAAATATGGATAAATTTGTTGACAAGGTCGCTCAGATGGTGAGCGACAAACTCGCAGCTAAACGTTCTGGGTATGTTAAGAAGAGTGGGGAGAGTAGCAGACCGAGGACCACTCCTGTTTGTACGTCTTGTGGCAGGAGGCACATGGGACAGTGTTACAGACGGACAGGTCAATGTTTTCGATGCGGTGCACGTGGGCATCGGATGACTGAATGCCCAAGTTTTGGGTGGAGGCAAGTACCTGTTCCGATGGCTTCGACTGTTCCGACTGTCCCGACTGATCTGGTTGGAAATGAGCAAGAAATGGAGGAAGATGCTCCAGGAATGCCTGCTAATGTGACTGGTACGAGTTTTTGTTTATCGTCTGTTTCGTTGTGATTTGTGCGATTCATTGGTTGCCTGATTGATTGGATTAGATCTGTTCTGTTTCGTTTTGCTTCCGTTTTGCTTCGGACTTTTAGGGAAATGTCGGGACGACATTTTTCTAAGGTGGGGAGATTGTGAGACCTCGTTCCTTTGCTGTAGCTGCTGGAAAAGTGATTTTCTCCTAGGATCGGCCGGGACGATGGGAGGATCGTCCAGGCCGATCAATGCATTGAAAACAGCTGATTTCTGGAATGTTCTCTGGAGTGATTTCTGGACTGGATCGTCCAGGCCGATTTTGGATCGTCCTGGGACGATCAGATACGACAAGAATCCCGAGCGCATCGTCCTGAGAAATCGTCCAGGGCCGATTGGTTTTGTTCTGATCGGCCAGGACGATTAGGTGGATCGGCCGGGCCGATCAGCTTTATGTTATAAGGAAATCAGCTCGATTGAGGAGAGAGAATTTTATATAAAAATAAAAATATCTTTTCCTGAGAGAGACAGAGGAAAAAGGCAAAGGAAAGAAGTCCGATTTCGGGGCCCGCGGAGCGATTTTCGTCGTCCGTTGCTGTTGGATAATTTGTTTGTCTCGCTGTAAGGATTCCGAACCCTACTTCTGTTTTCGAAGATTTTGAGGTTTTGCAAATTGGTGCTCAGATTTATGTTTTTGTAAGTGATTTTCGTACCTGGTTTGGTACTGGCGAAGATTTCACCGCATAACTTTTGGTATGTTGTAGAGATGATTATTCTGCACGTTTTAAGTATTTTCTGGAAGATTTCGTCCGGTCCGTTTTGATTCTGCGGGGTTTTATTTTGACTGCAAATTATTATGATGTCCGAATTGGTTTGAGCAGTAGAAGAATAGTCTTATAATGTTGCTGTGCACGTTCTGTATTAATTTGGTGGATTGTAATTTCTGGAGATTTTTGTGTAAATTCTGTAGACTGCCGTTACTCTGCCCGATTTTCGTACGATTCCTGATTTTCCCGAAATTGATAGATTGAATCGATATGCCTATGACTATTGATATGATTGTTCTAGATTTCTTTAATATTGCTTATTGCATCGATTATTCATTGAATTGATTGTGTTACTGAAAGACAAGTGGGAACCTAGTTGAACGTTGGTGAAGATAGATTTGACCTGTACAGGATGGTGGGCCGACGGGCTTTCCTTTAAACATCGATTATGGATTTCTACAACAGCACTATAGATGGGAGTTATAAGGAGTTTTATATGCCGACGGGCGGCCGACGGGCAAAAAGAGTGACGACTCTTATTGATAGACCAACGTGTATTAAACGGACTACAACAGCAACGGATTCTACAACAGCACTATGGATAATAGCCAGTGAACCTGGTTGATCATGACTAGTGTTTGTGCTTGTCGAGTAAGACCATTGTATGACATTGTATGATCTTGCATCGTATGGGCTTCCTGATGTGCATCGATTTATTGGTTTCCGATTGATTTATCGATATTGACGTGGATTTATAGATTTATTGATATTGTATGGATTTCATCGACGGATTTATTGTATTGTATTGATTCCTCGCTATCGATTGTATCGACTTGATTTATGGATTATCGATTATGGACTATGGATTATGGATATGGATTGTATTGACTCATAGATACCGGCACCGACATTGATATGGATTCGGTATATTGATTCATAGACATTGACATCGACATTGATATAGATTGTATCGATTGATAGATATCGACATCGACATCGATATGGATATGATATGGACATATGGATACTATGGATACGACAGATCCTGATATGCTATTGATGCATTGATACATTGATTCATCGTGCCGATGATTGATTGATTGATTGACTGGATTGATCGACTGGATTGACTTTATTGTATTGATTATTGCCATATAGATCTGAGTTATTGTAGAATAGATTTCTTTATTGAATTGATTGTATTGATTTCAATTGACCTGACGATTTCATTCTATGAATTTGATTTCGATTGTTTTGTCGATATGTTGATTTGATCGTTCTATGGATTCCCAACTGATTGATATAATTGACTGGAAAGTGCTCTATTGACTTTGAGATGTTTTTCCTACTGTAGCATCGTACGTCGTCATGATTGAATTTGCCGTAGTGTTATTGAATATTGCATATTGACATCGAGTAAATCATATAGAATAATTGGATTGATCGATTGGCAAGAGTATTGACTGATTTAATAGATGATATAGATACAACGAATTGACTAGACGGCACGGTTAGACGACACGATTGATTGAAATTGGTTGATAGACACGGCTACGATGGATAGACATTGACTGAAAGCACTTATTGATTTGATTGCTGGAGTATTGATTTATCGATGCTTTTATCGCTGTATTGATTATTGACTATTGACGTATCTGATTCGATTTGATTTCCGTACCTGCATAGATTCGTTGATTATAGCTGACTTGACTCGATTGACCTGCATATTGTTTCGATCGTGCTTTGATTTCAGTTGTAGGCTTTGGTGACCTGCTGGGCTAGTAAGCTCATTATATGTGGTTAATAATTTCAGGTGCAGGGCCTCCAGCTTGAAGACCTTTCTGCCGAGTTCTGTAGCTTTTAGTTCTGTAGCTCTTTGTTTTGTAGCCTTGGTAGGCTTTCTTTTGTAGCCGGTGCGGCTATTGTATATGACCTTTTGGACGCTTTTGTCTGTACTCTGTTGTACTATATGTGAATTATAGTATCCGCTGTTGTTTCTTTTTGTAATGTAATTATCTCTGGCTCGGGATATATGTATGCATGGACTGATATGAACAACAGATAAGGGATTGATAGAAAAGAAAAAAAAAAAAAAGAAAGAGAGACAATAGAACGATCAGATGAATCCTTTCGCTACACGGATCTTGGGGCGTTATATGGCCTTCGGGCAACCAGGGCTCCTTCTATTTTTTGTTCTTTTTTGTTATCCTGAGTCCAGTCTCTATAGCATGGGAGCTGGTTATCTCTCATTTTTCGTGCAGGTCTTGGAAATATGATGCTGGCTGGATCGATGTGACGACGCTCTGGGCTCTTCTGAGGCTGTTTTTGTGCCTGAAACTCCTTACTCCTCATTCGAGTGGTTAGACGCTGGGTTTCTTTGTTTTTTTTTTTTTTTTTTTTTTTTTTTTTTTTTGTCATTTACCACAATTTTGACTCTCTTATAGGTTTTATTTTGTTATGGGTGGTATAGTTGGGGTTTATTTTATCTTTTGTCCACCATAAATCTGTATTTTTGCTTATGTTGGAGTCTTTTTTGTAATCTCTTATTTTGCTACATTTTCTTTCTTTGAATATACGGGCTTTGGGCCCTAATTTTTCCCAAAAAAAAAATCAAATATTAATTAACGTGAACCTCATTTTGTCAGAAACCTACTTCGAACCCTAAGCAAATCTCCACAAATCTCGGCTTCGATCGCCTCGAGCAGAGCTTCCACTGGTCTTTTAAAACAAAACCCAAATGATATTTTCCTCCTGATCAAAATCTTTCAGGTATAAACACTTCCCAAGCTCCAGCCGTGAGATCTATGTCCTGTCCATCCCGTGCTTTCCCGTCCACTTCAGGCCTTCCTTCCATTCGACTCCAACAGCATGCAAAGAAAATCCTTCTAAGTCTTTTTTTTTTTTCTATAATTTTCTACCTTCAATCGAGCCTACAACAAACTCTATATAGTTTTGCCTTCGTCTACGTGAACCAGCTACTTGGCTGCCTTTTCTCTTTTCAAACTGTCCATGTCTTCTTCCTGTTGTCTCAAGTTGAACTCAATAAATCCCATTACAATCCTATAGCCCACACGTCCAAACAATCACACAGAGTCCATTCCAAACAACAACCAAAACAATTGCCCCCTTCTCCAACAGCCCATCTCATCCTACAACCCAGGCAAAAAAATCTATTCTAAAGCCTAAAATCACACTACCTCAGCCCATCTATATACGCGCTCACATATATCTCAAAAAAATAATAATAAAACAAAAAAAGAGGATAAAAAAATGAGTAAAAAAAGGGGGAGACAAAATATTTTTAAAAATGTGTATAAAAGAAAAATATGTGTATTTTTGCAAATCGTCATCACTGTCCCATCACGCATGTATAATCCCTAAAACTAAAAAAACAAAAACCCTATTTTCGGTGTTTGCATCGTGTCGGGGGACCCCCTATGCACGTTTTTCTTAGCATAGTGAGAGGAAAGTCAATGTGGCACTTACTTCGAGGCAAGCGAGTCTCGTGCATGCTTTTTTTAGTACGACGAGGAAAATTTTTAAGTACTCGTACATGCCTTAGTGCTGACATGGAAAAAATTGTGCATTTTCAAATAGGTACCTCCGAAGACACATGCATCCTTTCTTGGCGTGGTAGAATTGAAGACTACAGCCGCAGTGTCACCCGACACCGACTGTATACGTCTTTCTTGACGTGGCGGCATGCTAAGACTCTTGTAGTTTCCCCTAAAATGATGAAATGCCGGGATGCATTCAAAATTCAATCTTAAGATGCACAAAACTTGAACAATTACAGGAGACTTGACATTTAACAAACGACAGTTAATTTGAACAAAAAGAATTGCAATGAACTTGAATTTGAAATGAGCAAGATTGAACTTGACTTGAACAAATACATGGGACCTGAATAGAAATAGAATTCCAAAAGACTTGAACCAAACAAAACTACAGGGAACCTTTTTAAACTAATATAAGCATAATGAAATAAAAAATAAAAAATGCTACACAACGGTTCGAAGTACTCAAATAAGCATAAGTGAATAAACAAAGAACTTATGATCTCTAACATGATTGGCCTACAAGCATGCTTAAGTCATGAATATGATTGCCCTATGAGCATGAACAAAGGATTCACAGTGCAACGATCTATTCAATGTTACAACAAAGGACCTTCAACATACACATAAAACATGAGGTCTATAGTGTCCATATTAGTCAATCCACTAGTTCATGTAAAGAAGCTGGGTAACACAAATGAAAGAAAATCCTAATGAATATGATAATCCTGTAACGAGCTCTTGAGGAATGTGATAGTTCATTAAAGAAACAGTATACTCAAATTACAAAATTCATTATTCTTGTTGAAGTCGCTCTCAAAGGCGACAAAGAACTTGTAATAAACAAGTCTTCAAACGTGAACTTGCAAGTCAATATGCCAAACTCCTAAAAGCATAATTCGCTCACAAGTGATAATAAAATTCAATGCAAATGGATAACGTGAAATAATTACAACGACTATAAGGAATACACAATAAATTGCTTATATAAATCAATTTGAGGGGTATGACAATCGCAATATGCAAATAGTTGACGTCACATTATAGCAAATGAATACATCGACCTATTTGCAAACAACATAGCCTCCTATAAATTCACGATGTGACATGCTACAAGTGTCGACCAACAATAACTCAAAATCTCTCTAATGAATGCCAAAAGTTGTTGTGTTGATAGAAGCACGAATATTAAAATGAAAGGACGTTAAGCTTATTGGCATATTGCAAATGACTTCTGAAGGCAAAGAAGATCACAACCAATGGAAATAATATGATAGCTTGTTCTCAACCAATAAACTGAAGTCCCCTGTGAATGTTAGAGAATCATCATGCTAATCAGAAACACAATCACCAATAAATAATGGTTATCTTATGAGCACAACAATTTGATGCATTGGATTAATGCGATGAATATTACGACGTCCCTTCAAATGGAAAATGAGGGATATAGTTCTCTATGAAATACTAAAAGTCAACATGCAATGGATATAATAGCATACTGACCAATGTGTATGGAAAGTTCAGTGAAGGACGCAATGATGCCTTATAATCAACATCAAAATACAAGCAAATGCAGCCGATATTGCTAACAATGAAGTTGATAGGAATACTCATGAATGAAGCGCGAAGAATATATGACAAATGAAATGAGTTGCAACACGCGATATATATATTACATAAGTGCAAGAGTAACACGCTTGCAAAGCATATCATCTCTTATGGGCCATTTTAGGAGATGTTTCATTCATGTGATAATCCTGTCTACAAGCAATGACGATGAATGTGTATCACTAATGCGATAGATCCTCTAGGAATACAAATATGCAATATATTATCTATGTTTAGTTGAGAATATCACTAGAATTTATTATCAAATATTTTTTTGTCAGCGGAAACATGGTACGTATTCTCTAACCAGTAGTTTTGCCTCCAATTGGCACCACAAGTAAACAATTATAACCTAGGCCCTCTGAAAGTTTGTTAGAGATGTTAAGCCCTTATGAACTAGCTCGAGGATAACCAACAGGGGGTGAATTGGTGTTTTAAATTTTTTCAAACAAAATTCATGATCTTAAACCAAACCAGCATTCACCAGAAAAAATTAGAGTGCAGAAATTAAATGTTGAAAAGCAATAAGAAAGAACACATAAAATTTTATAATGGTTCGGTTAACTTGACCTACATTCACTCTCTGTAGTCTCTCCTCCGGGTATTGCACTAAACTTAGTGACTCTTCTTTTGCTCCCACAACAAGGCGGAGAAACCTGTGCAAATCTCCTTTCCACCAACTCCGGTGAGGCAGAGAACCCAACTCCTTTCGCTTCCTCCTAAAGCAAGCAGAGAACCTGACTCCTTTCGCTTCATCTTGAAGCAAGCAGAGAATCTTGATCAATTGCTGAAGTAGACCTCTCTCAAAACTCCAAGGAACTAGGGACGACTACCGAAGAAGATGACTTGGATCCTTGCTTGGAGTAACCTTTGTGAAATCCTCATAAACTCCCCTTCACAAGATCTTCTCTCTCTCCCCCCCCATACTCTCCCTCTCCTCTTGGCTCTCTCAGGTCAGGACTGCAGCAAAAGATCACCTCTTGAGTAAATAAGAGATCTTATAAAGAAAGATTTCAAATTTTCCCTAAATTCCAATTAATTGTTAAAGATCGTCAAAGACGATCAACGGATCATCCAGTATGATAAGTATAAATTCAGCTCAATCAGTTAGGATGATCTATGAGAGGCCGAACAATAAGAATATTTATTTGTTCTGATCATCTAGGATGATTTGACATTGTCTTATATGATTAGTATAAGTCGTCAAATATCATCCAAATAATTGCTTTGTTTGGCCAGACTTTACCTGTCTGGATGATGAAGAATTAACTGATCGTTCAGGATGATTTCACGATCGTCATATACGATTAGTTCAAGATGTTGAATATCATCCAGACAATTACTCTGTTCGACAAGACTTTATATGTTTAGATGATAGAAAAAATAATTGATCGTACATGACGATTTGGGATCATTTTGTATGATTAGTACAAATTAATACGTATCGTCAAGAATATCATTCTAGTCATCTACGAAGAAACTAAAGTTTATTTAACTGGTCATCCTAGACGATATATGATCGATCAATCAAATCTTAATTGATTTTCTTAATAGTTTGACTAATTTAGGCATAATTTTAATGCATCTTTCAGAATGATGTTCTAGACGATGTCCAAAAATAATAACATGCCTAAAAGAGTAGGCGGTTGATTCTTTCTAATTTTAACCTATCGTCCAAGATGATTTACTTAATTATGGCTACTTTAATTAGGATGTCATAATTAGAGTTTCTATTTTTTAACTGATCGTCTTGGAAGATTTTGGATCATCCCAGATGATATGATCAAAAATAAAAAATTCTAAAAATAGATAAAAAAAATTTTCCTGAGTGTGTGTGTGCAAGGTTACTTAGCATCATGACCCATTTCGTTATATTTAACTCAAGAAAGATAAAAATGCTTAACGAAAGTTTACCGACTAACTCAGTCCTAATATACCCAATCTTTATCTGTCTTGATTTGCAATTAACCTTATCAACCTGAAATGTTAGTATGCAGGATAATCGAAGAAAAATAGAAGTGTTAGAAATATTTGATATCATCAAAATTATAATATCTGAATCCAAATTTTTAACAATCTCCTTCTTTTTTATGATGGCAAGTATTTGATAGAAAAATTAATTTAAGCAGTTTAATTAAAACATAATTAGAAGAAAAAATGTGAATAAAGAAATTCAAATTTTACTAAAGTTAAACAGATGGTATAAAACATTAAACAAAAAAAGTACAACGAAATAACATAAACACTACTACGACTCCCCCTTTTGACATCACAAAAAGGAGGAGAAAACCAGAAAAGAAAATAAATAGAATAAAAAAATACAAAGGAAATAAACAACATCACAGAACACGACACAAGAGAAACAAACTACAAGTTTGACGGGCCTTGATCATCAGAAGGAGGTCGTGGTGGCAGTTGAAAGAAGCTAGAGATAATAGTGAACTACTCCCCAAATCAGGTCGTGTCCAGGTCATGCTGCTTCTGGTGGTGAATTACGTAAGCGTCAAATATAGTGATATCCTCCATATGTTGCTTCTCTTGTGCAACAATGTAAGAGTCAAAGCTGGCCTTCCATTGGTCGAATCGCTCCACCAGCTGATCCAACTGTGAGTCCTAGTGGATCGGAGCAGGTGCAGGAGCAACTTCCTCCTCAGCTTCTTTGTTTTCCAGGTGAAGATGAGTGTTATGAAGAATGTGGAAGGAGCTGTTGGTTTAGAAGGCAGACTGAAAGTCAGGTGGGGCAGGATATTGAAGGTTGAACTTGGTTTCCAAGACATAGGCTATAATGTGTTATAAGGTCAGGTTGGGCTTACTTCTATGCCATGTGTTGCGGATTTATGGTTTATGATTTTGATAATAGCAAACATTCTTATTTCTCTATGACTGCCTTACGTACTGACATTTCAGGTCTACACAATCAGACTGCAATTTGGAACCAGCTCAAGATTGGGTAGACTAGGTCTGAGTCAGTTTATACCCATTTTCCTTTCTTGAGTCTATTGTATTTATTGTAGCTCCGGATGCTTTGTAACATATAAGAGTTTCTGACTGTTCCCTAGAGTTTACTATTTTTGGTAACATCGTCCTGGACAATATTTATATCAGCCGGGACGATCTGTTCAAAAGCAGAAACCCTAATTAGGCCATCCTCATTAAAGCAGCCGTCATTATGCAAAACACATCGTCCTGGATGATTTTGTATCGGCAAGGATGATAGGCTCAATTCAAAAAGAATCTACCGCCAGATCTACTTAGGAAATACTTATTTTTGGACATTGGCCTGGTGGATCGGCCTGGACTATAAAATATCGGCCAGGACGATCCAGGACAATTTTTCTAAAATTTCTCTGGCAATTTTGGAAAGCAATTAATGGTGATTTCATCCAGGTCGATCGCAAGATCGTCCGGGCCGATTAGACATCGGCCAGCTTCATTTCAGGGCGATATTCAAGACGATTTTTCCCATATTTGAACTAATCAGCCAGGACGATATGCCTATCATCCTGGACGATAATGTCGGCAACTTGTATTAATGAGCTTGTTTTGAGCCCTTCTATTTAAGAGATGACAAGGCACTTTGTAAGTGTCTTTGGCAGCCATTGTAACTTCGTTCTTGTGGGGGAAACTTGAAGAGAAAGCTTGAAAGGGAGTGAGGAACGGGTGAAGTCTTAGAGAGGGAAAAGATCCTGTGAGGGGGGACTCAAGGGAGTGTGGAGGGGGATTCCACACGGTTGCTCCGGCAGGCTTGCATCCTAATACCGTCGAATTCAAGGCTTGTCTCGAGGGAAGTTCACCAAAGAAGAAGATCTCATTGGTGTCAAAGGACCCAGTGACTCCGCCGCACCGGGGAAGGTGGAACTGATTTTGAAAGGGCTTCTCCGCCTAGCTGTGGGGGCTAAATGAGAGACACTTTTATAGTGCAATACTTGGAGGGTGCCTCCAAGGAGTGGACGTAGGTTAAGGTTTGACCGAACCACTATAAATCCGATGTGTTCTTTTCTTATTATTGCTTCCGCATTTAATTTTTGTATTTGTTTTATTTGTGGTGATTTTGGTTTGTACTTTGCTTAAAGTTTTTTCTTTACCAATTCACCACTCTTTATTTAGCCTTGGGTCAGTTCTATAGGGCTTAACACCCCTAACAAACTTTCTAGTGCCATCAGAGCACTTTCACCATGGATCCCTAATGCTAGTGGGATGCTCAATGTAATAGAAAAGAAGATCAGTAGCATTAAATCCCTAAGGGCCATGATATAGAAGGTGGTGATCGAAAGGAGAGGAGTGATGTGGACACAATCACCAACTTTGGGAATAACATAGGTACGAAGTACATGTTGGATTATTCTAACATCCTCGACTAAGGTGTTGGACGCCCCATCATGATAGGACATAATAGTGTTTCTCAATAGGTGATAGGCTGGAGCCCAATCATAATCAGGATCTTGAGATAAGATATAAAGCTTACATCTAGTAGTAACAATTAGAGGAGTTCATGACAGTCTTGATAAGTAATTTTAACAAGGCATTTGTTGACGTAGAATTGAAGTGCAGTGTAAGAAGAGTTGATCCTAAGACTTGCAAAAAATTTAAAAAATAGTTCATAATTGAAGGGAAAGGAGAGGGTAAGGATGAAGGTGAGGGAGGTGTGCGCAAAAAGATCAAGTACAGGATAATTAAGCATATGTGGATTGACAGCCTTGGACAAGGTGATCCCGGCTATCTAGTAACGAAGGTAGGAAGCTTGGTCAGCCACCTCAATAAAATGAGGGTCAACAGTGGCCCTCAAAGAACTTCCAACCTGTATTCTAGATCACTTGCCACCCGCCATTAATAAGAAAATTAAAGAATGAGTGAGAGAGAAGAGGAATTGAATGATTTTGGGTTAGAAAACTGTTTGAAAGCTGATTTTTATAAAAAAAAAATGGCCCGATCATCCAGGATGATCACAGAATCTTCCAGGATGATCAGGCAAACTTATTGCATCCAGGACAATTGGTCAAAAAAATTATTATATCTCCTAGGACGATCAGACATTATCCAAGATGATTACACACAGGAGATCATCCTGAGGAGTCATGTCGGATGACTGTTGAAAAATCATATCGTCTAGGACGATTAGGTGGATTGTCCAGGATGATCGACATTAATGGATCATACCAGCCGAATTTAAAATGTGTAACAGCTTTGCCACATGGATTGTCCAGGATGAATAGGTGGATCATCCAGGACAATCACCAATAATTGAGTACAATTTTAGAAGATCATCTAGGACGAAGAGGATCATCCAGACCGATCATAAATAATTGAAGTAGAATACGATCAGATCGTTTGGGACGATAATGGATTGTCCAGGACGATCTTAAACAAAAAAGTCATATTAACCATTAGATATGAAATGAAGGGTGGTGTGAAGATATCATCCAGGATGATAGGAATACATCCAGGATGATGTGATAAAAAATTAATGATTTTGTGGATGGATAGAGATGGTCAAAGAAGGCCCAAAAATAAGAAAAATTATTAAAAATAATAATAATAAAAAAGACAAGAAAATGACCAAAAGGATGAAAATAAAGTTTTTTTTTTAATTAAAGCACAAATATGATAAACTTTCTATATGATTCAATTAAAAATTTATAGAATCAATGAATTAATATTATTAAAATCCAAAAAATGGTAGAACAACTAATCCTGTTAGCCCTAGGTCGGACTTCTTACAGGGCAAACCATCTTTTAAAATAAAGATCTAATCTCAGAAAAATCAATTAGATAAGAAAAAGAGATATGTTCAAAACTTAGTTCCAGAAAAATATTTTATAAAATAATATACTAAAGTAATTAGTCACAATCATGAATTTTGAAAACAAACCCTTGAAAATATCAAGTGACGCATGAATTCTTCTAAGGTTTAAAGGTTTGAAAGAGAAGGAGGCTTACTTTCTTGTGGGCTCATTTTATGCATCTTATCAATTGGTTGGCGCACTTTGTGCATCTTTTAATTTTTTTGATTCACTTTGTATATCTTTCATTTTTTGCAATCATCGTGTATGTTTTTTAGTTTTTTTTTTACTTATTTTATGTCTCTTGCCATTTTTGCAAAGCAGATCCTTTTCAAAACTTTTAAATACTCTCAGCTGTGAGAATATCTTCTAGATATTACTAAAAAAACTCACCCTCTAATATAAAGAAGAGTAAACCACAAAGCATAAATAAATTCTTATGATAAATACAACGACAAAATTACGAAAGATTGAAAGTGATTTAAAAACTTTGAACATTATTTATATAAGATAGATTACTATATGAAGATAGAAAAGATCTCAATCGTAAAGTCGAGTTATTAATTTGAGATAGACTATTATTTAGAAAAAAATTATAATGCTAAAAGAAGTTAGAGGAAAGAAAATAATCAACAGTGTTTCTCCCTTTAACTGATTTAGGGATGTCAAACATTGACTACAAATTTATAAAAATAAAAATAAGACATAAAATATCATTTCAGTAGTGACAAAAAAAGAAAAGAAGAAAACTTAAAACAACAGAACTGAAAAACACGAAAAATAATAAAAAATAAAAAGAAACAAAAGAAACAAAAGAAATAGTAGAAAATAACAACAAATAATTGAAGATAAAATTCAGAATTCAGTAAACATCAAGTTCATGCATTTATGTCAATCACACTCAATCTGATCCTTAAGATGTTGAATGTGTCAAAGATTAGTGGTTTAGTAAAGATACATCTAGTTAATTCTCAATTGCTACATGGTATAACTCAATATCTTATTTGGTCACATGGTCTTTAATAAAATAATATCTTATATCAATGTGCTGGGTCCTTAAATGTTGGATAGAATTCTAAGAGATACAGATAGCACTAGTGTTGTCACAAAGGATTGAATTTGTGCTTATATGTAATCCAAAATTAAGAATTTATTGCTTCAACCAATAGACTTGGGCCACATAATTTCCTAAGGCAATATACTGAACTTCAATAGTGAAAAGTGCAACAAAATTTTGCTTTCTACTAAACTGGGGGATTAAAGACTGTTCTATGAATTGGTAAGTCACAGAAGTACTTTTTCTATCCATCCTATATCTTACAAAATTAGAATTAGAATATTTAATAATCTTAAAATAAGTGTTGTGTCTAGGATATCATATTTTTAAGTTTTGTGTCCCTAAGAGATATCTAAGAATTCTCTTAACTGCAATCAGGTGGGATTCTTTAGGATCAGCTTAAAATTTAGCACTTAGACAAACAGTAAATATTATATCAGGTTGACTAGTAGTAAGGTAAAGCAGTGATCCAATCATTCCTCTATACTTATTTTAATCAACAAATTTTCCATTTGAGTCCTTATCCAACTTAACACTCTGGGTAATGGAAGTATTTATTGGCTTGACTTTATCCATTTCATATTTCTTCAAGATGTCTTTAATGTACTTTGATTAATTTAGAAAGATTTCATCATCTAATTATCTTATGCTAAACCTTAAAAAGTACGATAACTCTCCCATCATACTCATCACAAATTTTTTACATTCTTTACTCATTTTTTTAGAAAAATCATCACATACCTTTATATCAGAATATCCAAAAGTTTATCATCAACATAAATATGAATAATGAGTAACTTGTCTCCTACTTTTCTTAGAAAAAGGGTGATGTCTACGCTCCCCTTAACAAACTCCCTCTATAGTATGAATGTACTAAACCTCTTATACCAAGCTCTAGATGCCTGTTTTAATCCATATAAGGTCTTTTTTAATTTGTAAATATAATTTAGAAATTGAAAACTCTTAAAACCTTGGAGTTTCTCTATAAACACATCCTCTTTTATTATCCCATTTAAAAAGGTATTCTTAACGTCTATTTGAAAAAGCTTAAATCCCTTATAATATACAAATGCTAATAGCACTCTAATCACTTTCAATCTAACTATAGGAGCAAAGGTCTCCTTAAAATCAATCCCTTCTATTTGGTTATACCCCATAGCCACCAATCTCACCTTATTTCTAACCACCACATCATAATCATTCATTTTATTCTTAAAGAATCATTTGGTTTCAACTATACTTTATCCCTTTGGTCTTTTTACAAGCTCCCAAATATCATTCCTAATAAATTGGTTTAATTCCTCTTGCATGGCTAAGATCCAAAACTCATCAAATAGGACTTGATTGATGTTGGTGGGTTTAGTTATTGAGATAAAAATATAGTGGTTCACTTCTTTCCTAAGTCCATACCTAGTTCTAACGCCTTCATAAGGATCTCCTAAGATCAATTCTTTAGAATAACTCAAAGAATACATCTAATCTCTAGACAAAGTATGTCTATGTTCTACCCTTTCCTCCAGATTTATATTTTCTACTCCTTAGGTAATCTCACATGCTTCTTTAGTATTTTGGGGCTCTACCCTCTTCTCCAAATTATCAACTCATTGGGTGATCTCTCTAACTTTATTTTCATCCTCAACTCTATACTTCCTAGGATCAGATTCATCAAACACTACATGAGTAGTCTCCTACACCACCAATGTCCTCTTGTTAAACACTCTAAAGAATTTTCCCACACTTGAATATATATCCTAAGAACACTCATTCATCAAATTTTAAGTTAAATTTTCCTAAGAGTGACTTCCTATTATTAAGAATGAAAACCTTACAACCAAAGATATAGAGGTGAGAAATATTGGGTGCCCTACCCTTAATGATCTCATAGGGTGTCTTATCAAATTTGGCTCTAACATTTATCCTATTCAACACATAATATATTATGTTTACCACTTCAACCCAAAAGTATTTTAGAAGTGAATACTCAGCAAGCATGGCTCTAACGGCCTTAATTGAGGTCATGTTCTTCCTTTCGGCTATCTCGTTATGCTGAGGGGTCCTAGGAGCTGAGAAGTTATGATTAATCGCATTATCCTCACAAAAGTCTCCAGATCTCTCATTTTCAAACTCTTTGCCATTGTCACTATGGATGATCAAGATCTCACAACCTAGCTTTTTTTAATCCAAGTGAAGAATGATGTAAATTCATCAAAAGACTCACTCTTATGTGACAAAAATTTAATCCAAGCGAACCTCAAGTTGTCATCGACAATCACAAATCCATAGACTTTTTCATCTAAACTAGCAGTGTTAATGGGTACAAATAAATCCATGTGAAGGACTTCTAAAGGTCTAGAGGTGCTAATATCATTAATGAAATAGAAAGAGGATTAGACTTGCTTCCCTAGTTTATAAGCATCACATAGGTGATCTTTAGTGAACTTAAGCTTGGAGACACCTCTAACTAGGTCTTTTTGAGTCACTCTCCTAAGGGTTTTTCATACTAGCATGAAATAACCTCCTGTGACACAATCAAGACTCATTAGCGACAGTTTTTAAGCAAAATGAAGAAGCACATTTAATATTATTTAAACCAAGTATGTAAATGTTGTTAATCTGCTTTCCCCATAAAATGGAATTATTATTCAAGCTAATAATGTACATATTTGCCAAAAAAATTATGATAAAGCCTTTATCATAAAGTTGACTGATGCTGAGCAAATTATGCTTCAGTCTATCTACAAGCAAAATATTTTCAATCAAATTGTTCTTGGAGTTTTTTATTATACATGTGCCCACCACTTTCCTAGTGGTGTTATCTCCAAGAGTAATCTTGCCTCTAGCCCTGGCCTCCAGTGAAATGAATTGATTCGTATCTCCAGTCATGTGTCATGAGCATCCTCTATTTAGATACCACATGCTCTCATGAGGTCTTTTCTGAGAGCACACCTACAAAATCATCAAATGATAGATTTAGGAATCCAAATAAGTTTGGGTCCATGCTTATGAAAAGAAGAATGTAATACATGTGTGTTATGATGTGAATCATGTAATTTGGGTCTCCACACCCAATATGTACTACGGTGAACAGTACAAGTGTGTGAGATGTGTCATAGCATGCCACATAAAAAATATCTAACACCAGGAAAAGGATTAACTAATTTACTCATATAGTGATGTCTCTTCTTAAAGTTGTGTGATGCATGCAATGATGGTTTCTCATTTTTAAAAGCTATAACTTTTGCTTTCAACTTTTTATTTTATATTCATAAGCTGTCACTTCCACTTTTAGCTGATATTCAATATTATCTATTTCCTATGCAAGTTCCTCTAATTTCTTAAATTCTTTTTCTAACTCAACATGCAATGATTTCAAGGAATCATGTGTATCAGATAATTAAATATGCTTCTTGTTTAATGCATCATATTAATTAAGTAATGGCATGTGATTGGTATCAAGTGTATAGTGATCTTTAAACAACACTTCATGCTCATTTTGCAAATTTAAAAGTTCTAATTTCAAGCTAGCATGCAATTTCTTAAGTTTCTTATATGATACATGAATTTGTTCGAAAACTTCAAGTAATTGATTGTAAGTTAGTTCGCATGGCTCTTCTTGGTCAGACTTACCAAGATGATTGTCTGCCATCAAACATAGGTTTGTTGTTTCCTCTTCAACTTCAGTCTCAGAGGAGTCAGGTTGGATCGACTATCTCCTCTGACTAAGTAGACCAGGGACCACGATGGCCCGGGACGACGTAACCATGAGATCTTGATCGAGCTTTAAGTGCAAGATGGTGAAACTTCTAATTATAAATATTAAATTTCCACATATCAACCTATTCTGCTACTATACGCCGGATATCATATATCTACAAATATGATGCGTTCATTTGACGACTAGCCTTAATCGAAAGTTCTCTCTCATTATCCGGAGGGACAATTAACTATAGGGTCTCGCGCCTATTGGAAATCAGAACTCATATCATAAAGTCCTCGTAAAATGAGGGTGAAATATCTCGATATGTCTTATTTCGAACTCAATCTGTCTTCTGAAAATTTACCCCAAACTTAATTCGTTAAAACTCTCTTGAAAGCAGAAGAGGTTGGGCCACGAATTCTCAAAGCCCGCACTTTTTACTGTTTTTAAAATTAATTTTTTATTTGTACTAAATTTTAATTTTTAAAAATAATAAAAAAAAAAATCGTCCCAAATAAATCCTGAGCTACGCTTGTGAGTTGTGGCTTTTGCAAGTGCGTGAGCTTGCGTTAAGTGGAAGCAAAAAAATTATATATATTATGAATTTTAACTCTTTAAACTTACATATCGGAATATAGGAGGAAGTTTGTACGATATATTTTTTTTATTTAATCGGGTGCCCAATATATAAGTCTAAGGCCCATCACACGCATCACATAACCGTGCACTAAACTGTGTTAGACTGATCGTAGTATATACATTTTACATGTACATACAGAATCTGATTCTCAATTTGGCCATCTTCCCCATCGAAGAGTGGAAGTTGAAGAATCTCAGCGTTCATGCGTTGTGAAGTTTATTCGCAATGGATGACTGTCCCTGTAACTCTATCATCTTGTTTAGTCAGTCAACTTTTCTTCAGCTCTTCCTCGTTGGGAAATGCCTTTCATACACCGCTCTCCTGCTTCTGGGCTACATCCCTGCTACAAGTTTTAGCTTATTTTTGCTTCGATTGGATGTGCATGCGACCCCCATGAATTCTTTTCTTGCGGAATCCTGGTGGCTCTCAAGGGTTGCTTTGCTTTGGATGGTGAGAAGACTAAGGAATCTGAACTGTTCTACTCCACGGGTCATGTAATCGTATACCATCTCTACGCATGGAATCCTTCTTCACCTCATCCCCGGCCTCTCTTACTTCCTAATTAACATTAAGAGCATCTTCTCCTACCTTTGTTAGTTGGTACCGTCATGGCTGAGTTCCTCCTCCTCCAACGACTAGTACCTCAAGCAGCTAAACATCTGTTTTCGAAGAGGAATACAACTATGCTGCAGAGTACGAGTCTTAATGGAAGGCTTGGAATGATGCCCGTCTTTTTCTTCTTCTGTTCTATGCTCTTTCTACCTTTCCACCAAGGTAAACTTTCCCATCAACTTCACATGGAATTTCAGTAAAGCTTTTTAGTTTTTTGGGTTTGGGAAGGTGAAAAAGTATTTGTCAAAGTACATGAAGTTGTAATTTGAAGCGGGGCTCTCCTTTCCCTGAGCTCTCTCTTAAACCTACATGGTTGAATATTTGTAACTTAATGAAATCTCTATCCACCATCATCATCATCATCATCATCATCATCATTATTATTATTATTATTATTATTATTATTATTATTATGTAATTTACCAATCTCCTTCAGACTGTTTCCTCGATTTAGACCATTATGGCTTCCTAACCGTTATGCTGAAGCCCACTCTCTTGTGCCATAATAAGAAATGTAATATGTCAGAAATGTTCTTGTTTCATGTACTTTCTTTTATGCTTCTTCCTAGATGTCTCTGAGGTGAATGGGATTCTCAAGTAACGTTTCTTATTCTTGCTTTAGTAGTATATATATGAAACCAAAATAATTGTATTGTAAAAAAGCTTTTTATGCCCCATTTCAGGACACTTTTCACAATATATTCTTAAACAAAATACCAAATTATAATACTCCGTATGCTTTTTCATTTTTTTCAAATTATTTGTATGTGTTAAAAGACTAGGTTATTTGCATGTTTATCCTTAAGATGGTAACTTCTTCTATAATTCTGCCAACTCTCAGTCATCGCATAGTGATTTTTCTACTAGTATAATCCTTTTATAAATAAGCAGGATTTTGCTTGCACTATTTTGATCTTCTTTTACTGCCTGCACTATAGGTTAAGTTTTGAATTAGTTTGTTTACATTATGATGCCTTGCATGAGAGGTGGTAGGTTATAAAACTAGTATTACAAGTCTAGAATATTGGACCAAGGCATATGTACCTTCATTTGATGAAAAACTATAACAGATTACTTGAAAATTATATATTATGATAAGGATCTGGTTGCAGTTTTTCTGTCAATGTTGCAAATCAAAATTAAGAACACACCATCATAATAAAACAAATACATGAAATATGAATTGACATTTCCTCCGTATATTCCCTTCTTTTCTGATTGTTCAGAAATCATATAAAAGCTTAATATAAAACAGACAAAAAGGTGCTCTTCATGTCAATATTCAAGGTGAGTATTCTATATGTTTTGAAAGAAATTCTTGCGTTGGAATATACTTAATAGAGTCTTATATATATTAGAAGTTACTTTGTGCCTCTCAGCTATTAGCCAAGCAAATTTATCCGCTAAGCTTAAGTGCATCTCTTTGTAAGCAAATGCAAAATTTTCTTTACGTTATGTTGTTCAATAAATATGTTCCTTGCATAGCTCAATTGCCAATATACAGAAGTCGTTTCTTCCATTTTAAACTCTTGAACTTTTTTTTTTTTAAATAAAATGCTTTTTTGCCACATTGATTGAAGCTGACAAATTTATTTACCAAAAAATGGTTATGTTTTAATATATATACTCCAAGAGGTGCAGGAATTTGTGACCATGGCAAAAGCTTATTCTTACTGATTTCCTTCTCTTCTAATTTCAAATTAACAATGAAACAGAAGCTATGATCAGCAAGCTCGTGCATTTTGAATGCTAAAACAAATTTATTACAGGCATACTGACGGCTCATGCATTTACTGGTACTTATGGGATAAACTATGGCAGAATTGCTGATAACATTCCTGCTCCTGAAAGTGTTGTGACACTCTTGAAAGCAGCAAGGGTGAAAAATATCAAAATCTTTGATGCGGACCATAGTGTTATTCAGGCATTTAAGGGGTCTGGACTTGAGTTGGTTATTGGAATTGCGAATGAGTATCTTAAAGATATGAGTGTAAATGAGGAGCGCGCCATGGACTGGATTAATGAGAATGTTCAGCCCTTTCTACCTGGAACCCATATCAGTGGAATTACTGTTGGGAATGAAGTGTTAGGAGGAACAGATCAGGAATTAGAGGAAGCTCTCATGGGTGCAATAAAGAATGTTTACAGTGCCCTAACCAGGCTTCAACTTGCAGATACTATTGAGATTTGGACGCCACATTCTGAGGCTGTTTTTGCTAATTCTTATCCTCCTTCATCATGCATCTTTAAAGATGATGTTTTAGTTTACATGAAGCCCATTCTGGACTTCTTCTCACAGCATGGTTCCCCTTTCTACGTCAATGCATATCCATTCTTGGCTTACAAAAGTGATCCTGAGCATATCGACATTAACTATGCTCTCTTTCAGTCAAACTCTGGAATATATGATGCGAAGACTGATTTGCACTATGATAATATGTTTGATGCTATGATAGATGCTGCTTATGCTGCTCTGGAAGCTGCAGGCTATAATGACATGGAAGTTCGGGTTTCGGAGACAGGATGGGCTTCTAATGGGGATGAAAACGAAGCAGGAGCTACAGTTCACAATGCAAGGACCTACAACTATAATCTGCGTAAGAGGCTTCTAAAAAAAAAAGGGACTCCACTTAGGCCAAAAAAGGTGGTCAAGGCCTATATCTTTGCATTATTTAATGAGAATTTGAAGCCTGGACCAAGTTCAGAGAGACACTATGGACTTTTCAAGGCGGATGGCAGCATTTCATATGATATTGGATTCACCGGGCTTAGGCCATCATCTGCTTCTCCATCTCTAGCCTCCCTCAAGGTATTTTTATATTTCATACATCATTGTGGATTGCCATTTGCCTTGATATCTATGTTTTGATCTCTCTTTTCCTATCCACGTATTTTCCTGACCATCTAAACCATTAAATGTTTTAGTTTTGGCTTTTCTTTCTTATTCCCTCATGCACTAATGAACAACACTGAAAGATTTTTACTCCAAAAACATTGCTCCAAAGTCACCCAAAAGTGGTGTGAATGTATTTTCCTACCATAATTTATCAATTCTTGCACCTGAAACACAACCAAGCAATTGTTTCTTTGTAATTCTATTAAAATGATCTTGAAAGTTGTCCTTTGCAACTCTCTTTTCAATCTCTCCTTATTGTCTTTTTCAGGAACTTAATGCTAGATGTTGGTCAAGGCCCTATTTTAGGGTGGTTGCAACATGTACCATTGTTTTGCTTCTTGCTTTAATTTATTAAGGTGACATTATTTCAACTACGGAAGCTTTGTGCCAGTCTACATGCATGAACGAGCGAATTGAACCTTGTAAACAACATTCTATGTATAGTGTTCGAAATGCCCAATTGTACTCTTTGAACATTTGTAGCTGTTCATGTCATAAATATTGATTCATGCTCAAAATTATTGTTTTACTCCAATAACTGGGGCATTATATGTCGTTATCAATAGATAGAGTTGATATATTAACAATAGAAATTCATATACTTATGTATGGTTTTTTATAATGGAAGGGCCTCTCTCTTTATTTATTATAAGGCTCATTAAAGTTGCCAATATTTGGATGTTCAGTTAAAATCATCAGTGAATGCGCTTTGGGAAGGATGAGATAGTTCCAAGTTTACAGTTCTGCTTGTTTTGGCTTCTAAGCAGCTTCAAAAAAATTTCAGGCTTTATGTATCAATCAAATGAAAGCTCTTCTCTTTAACTTTGATGCTTAAGATTGGATTCTAATAAGTTTGTGAATGATATTTGATCTTACTAGTAGACAATCTTTAGAAACTAAAACTTAAAAACTTAGAGTTAGTATGAGTAAGGAAGGAAATTATAAAATGCTAAAGTAAATCAATAATGCTCTAAAAAATCTAAAATGTGTTTTTCACCATTTATTTATAGAAATTGGATTTAGTATGAATAAGAAAGGAAATTTTAAAAAAGCTTTAGTAAATCCATAATGCTCTAAAAAATCTAAAATGTGCTTCTTCATCTTTTATTTATAGGAATCGGAATTAGTATGAGTAAGGAAGGAAATTATAAAAATGCTTTAGTAAATTACTAATGTTTTAAAAAATCTAAAATGTGTTTTTTCACCTTTCATTTATAGGAATATATGGGCTACAGAAAATATTACATCAAAAAAAGATAAAAAAGGTACATCATACATTATGGCCCATTGTGGACTATAACTAACAGATGTCGTGCTATGATAGGTGTTTAGATGGTTCTTCATCCATGGTTAAATCATATACTAAGGGCAAGTCTTTGAGGATGAGCAAGTAATGATATCCTCCTAGGTAGTTTGAAGAGTCGATATGGTGAGTCTTTTGGGCATACCAGTAAGTATATATATATATATATATATATATATATATATATATATATATATATATATATATATATATGAGTTCCTTGCAACTGCTATTGACCACTCTTTGACTTGTTTGGCTTCAGTCAGTCATGTCCCTTAGTTGTTGAGAGCCCTTGGAGAGCAAGGTGATCGTTCCAATTTGGCTCTTGTCACATGAACAAATTAATGCAGCGCATACCATGCCCATATTCCATTTTTTGCTCAGTATTCGGTTATGCACTCAGCCTCCACTCTCTCTGAACTATTTGTGTTAGTAAGAAGTTTTAACCACTTTTTGCTAGTTATCATATTAATGTTTGATTAAAAAATATAGTTTTGAAAAAAGTTTAATTTTCTTAAGTTTCTCCCCTATTGGGTGTGTGTAGAATTTTCTAGAATTTTTCTAAGTTGACTAGACCTTGTCCTTAATTATTTTTTCTAGATGATACTAGTGTTCCAATGGGTTTGAAATCAGGTGTACCTAACCCTTACATAAATTTAAACACATCACAGCAATCATGCACCCTAATTTTAAAGATCTATGGTGTTATGAATTTTCAAAGTTTTTGGTCCAAAATGGACCCTTTTCCTTAAAAATTCACATCACAGAAATCTATTGAGTATCTGACCCTAGAAAAATAACTGAACATGCCTAAGATACCCAATAATCTTCCACCAAAATTTGGACTCCAGTTGACAACTAGATTGTGAGAAAATTGCAAAAAATGAAATTCAAATAACCTAAAATATCTCACAATACAGAAATCAAATCAATTTAATTTTAATTTAAATAAATACTAGATTAAATTATATTTCCAACGAGCCTAAGAACGTCCCATTTTGTGAAAAATTTAATTTTCTGTGAATTTTGGAAGATTTGAAGCATTTAAAACATTTTTAATTTGATTCTGGGTCAAATCAGTCGCCGGCCAATCATTGGCTGCGGCGACATGGCGGCGCGGCTTGGCGCCATATGTCAGATCCTAGACGGATCACTTATCCACATCGGATCCAACGATCCAACCGTTGAATCAAAGAGCGATGAGATGGACGGCCGGATGGCCGCCACATCATCTCCATGACCGCAGAAGGACTCGCGTCCGAGTCCCAAGAAGAGCATTGTGCAGGCTACGAGGTGACGCGGCCGTTTCTGGGCTGTTCGATCGTGCCTTCAACCAGAGCTAAAGAAGTTCAAATATCCATATCTTTCAAAATACTCAATGAAATTACACGAAATTTGAACTGTAGCTAAATGGCAACATGATCGAACAATGCCTGGAGTTTGGAGGCTCCATGCATTGTAGATTTGCTATGGTTTCAAATTTAAAATTTAACTAAAAATAGGAATAACTTACAATCCAACCGTAGGATTTTTGACTTCTTGAGCTTGTTGGAAAGATAAAGATGCCCTCTTCAACTTTGTTGAAGACTTCAAGAGCTGGATCTAGCTGGATTTGAAGTTATTCTTGAATCTTGTGATTCTCTCTCTAGACTATCTCTCTTCTCCAATGAGAGTTTAGAGGCCATGATTTGATGGGGAAAGGCTTGAAAAAGCTAGAGCAATGCCTGGAGAAGGTTTTTGGAGGGTTTTTGGGGGCTGGAATGGCTTTGGATGAGAGGAATTAAATGAGAGAGAGCTTAGGGTTCAAATTCACTCAATTAGGATATTTTGTCTATTCAAACCACCCTAGGGCATTTGGATAGCTGGGATCAACCAAGGAGCTTGCTGGGATGTTGCCATGTGTCTCAGGAGTAGGTGGGAGTAGGGAATCAAAGGACACAAGGACAAGCCAAAGTGAAAAATGTTCTTTGTCCTTTTAAAGCAAATAGGTATAGTATGGATCATTTGATATAGATCTAAGGGTTGAGAATAACCCTAGGAGGGTTCTAGAACCTGAATAAATAGTTTGAGAGGCTTAGAGATGGAGGGATTAAGCCTAAGAGGTCATTTAATTAAGTTTGACCATGCATAATGCCTTAAATTGACTGTTTGACCAGTCAAAGTCCAGGTGAACTGATGAGGTGGCATGAAGAATATTTTGAACAGCTGGTGGAATGGGTTCAAAGGAATTTAAATGGTTGAATTGGATATAGGAGTAAGTTAGTGAGTATACAAGTTTATTTGATCAAGTTCTAATGAGTTGACTTGATTAAATCCACTTGGATTTGATTTACCAGGGTTTGATGCATGATTTGGAATTGATTTGAGGCTTGAAATATCAAATGAGTTAAAATAACTCATTTAAAATATTAAGGGGTATTTGTGTCAAAAGGGTCAAACTGTTCAATCAGGCTTGACTAGGGTCAGGGTTTGAGTCCATTGCACTCCTAAGGGTGATTAGGATGCATTGAAAGATGTCTTAAAGTTTAACTTCAAAAGGGCATATTGAAGTCTATGAAAAATTCCAAAATTGCCTTAAAGGGGCATTTTGGTCATTTTTGGGGTCAACTAGGGGTCAAAGTGAGTCTAAAAAAAGCATTTTAATATTCAATGGGTTAGGATTAAGGGTTTGGAAGTGATTGGAGGCTTTTTAAAAAGCTCCAAGGTCAAAATTTACTGGGTGGCAGGTCCAATGGCATAGGCTGTAAATATTTGAAGGTTTCACAACCTTTAGATTTCAATTCAATTTCTCATGTTAGAGACCTCAGAATGGGCTTAAATTTGAATGGTTACCTCTAGAGACATCTTATCAATGTGCAAGTGATAGACTCTGAATCAGAGGTCTTTTGGTTGCGTTTTGAAGTGTTTCAATATTCATTGAAAAAGGCTTTAAGGATTTGGACCTTTACCCTTATATTTGAGTTTGGATTGATTTAAGATCTAGGTAGATCCTAGGGCTTGAAATCTAGGAGAATCCTAGAGTCTATAAGTCCTAGGGTCTAGGTTCTAGAAGAATCCTAGGGTCTAGAGTAGATCCTAAGGTTTGGAGTCTAGAAGGATCCTAGGACCTAGAATAGATCCTAACGTCTAGATTTGTCTGGAAGAATCCTAGGGTCTAAGATAGATCCTAAGTTCTGGACTGATTTGGAATCTGGAAGGGTCCTTACTGACCTCATACAAAAATGAGGTCAATAATTAATAATAAGTATAGAAAATACTATCTCAAGGAAAGGTATACTTATACGCCAAGTGTAAGGAAGAAAGTAGCTTTTTATCATATTACAAAATATATAGAATACTGTTCTAGGAAGATCTTTCCATGTTCTTTAGTTTTCTTTGCTTTTCATGTGGTTTTAGGTCTCTGCCAGTGGTCTAGTTGATGCTGCCGATCTGTGGGTTGCATCAGGTTGGTATTAGAGCCGAAGCAGCGGGATGATAGAAAAAGGCAAGGAATGGCTGCAGAGGACAACCGAAGCCTATAATCGTTGTGGCAAACCAGATGAACATCACCTGACAACTGGAAGTGTTATCCATTGATGTTCAATGCCTCTCCGTCGAAGTATGCCGTGAGTTCAATCTCAACCGGACAATGACAACACCCCATAATCCTCGTCGAGTTCAGGTACCATCTATGATTCCGAGAGCGTGGCGTGGTGTGGACCTTGATTGTCTAGAGCATCTCCTTCCCCCACCGACACAAGAATTCTCAGATTCTTAAGCTGATTTGCAATGGCAGGGAGGATTAAATATGGGCGTCTCTGAAGATGATGAATGCAGCGACAATAATGCAAAATATTACAGAAGGGTTCGACACCCACCTTATCAGAGGAGCCAAGCTGAATTTAATGTTAAGGTAGATATACTTTATTTTGATGGGCACCTTCACATAGAAGATTACTTGTATTGGGAAAAGGTGGTTGAAAATTTCTTTGATTACATGGAAGTTGAGCCATCTAAGCAGGTAAAATATGTTGCATGTCATCTCCGAAGTGGCGCCAGTGCGTGGTGGACACATTTGCTACAGATGCGGCAACAAGAAGGCAAGGGACATGTCTGTAGCTGGACACGAATGAAGCAGTTATTGTGTTCTCAGTTTCTATTGACGGATTATGAACAGATTTTGTATATGAGGTATCAACATTACATTAAAGGCACCTGCTCTGTCAGCGATTATACTGAAGAATTTCATCACCTCAGTTCAAGGAATAATTTGAATGAGTCCATGAATCAATTAGTCGTCCTCTATGTTGGTGGCCTCAAGGAGAGCATTCAGGATAAGCTACAGTTGAATTCTATATGGTCGCTAGCCTAGGCCATCAATTTTGCTTTGCGAGTGGAGATGCAACAGAACCGCCCTTCCAAATTCTCATATCCTCGATGTCAATTTCAAGACCAACCCGGTGATCATGTAAGGGGAGGTTCAACTTCTACAAAAACTCCTCCTAATGTTATGCCCCCACCTCAAGCAGCTTCAATGTCGAAGCCTTCAAGATAAGCTCTTGAGAACAAAACTCAACCAAAATTCAAAGTCCCTCCCCAGAATAATCCTTATGCCTGGCCGTCCACGATGAAGTGCTTCCATTTTTTTCAACCCAGGCATAAATCCAATGAGTGTCCATAATGAAAACAATTATAGTTGCTGGAGAATGAAGATGGTAACAATCTAATTCATCCAAATGATGAATATGGGCTCGAAATTGAAGATGTAGATGCTGACGATGGTGAGACATTGGTTTGTATGCTTAAAAATTTATCGATAGCTCCGCGACTCGCCAATGCATCGCAACGTAATGCCATATTCAAGACTCGGTGTACCATTAATGGGAAAGTTTGTGATTTCCTGATAGATAGTAGCTGCACAGATAACATTATTTCGCGGTCGGTAGTCCAAGCCCTCCAACTCAAAATGACAAGAAATCTACAACCGTATAAGATAAGTTGGGTTAAGAGGGGCATTGACATCCAGGTGACAGAAATGTGCCAAATAACATTTTCCATCAGGCGGCAATATGTGTGTGATGTGTTATATGACGTCTTAGATATGGATGTATGCCATTTAATTTTAGGCAGGCCATGGCAATTTGATGCCGGTGTTATCTATGACGGTCAAGCTAACGTCTATTCTCTAGATTGGAAGGGAAAGCACCTGCTGCTATTACTTGGCCTCCGTGACAATAAATTGTTAGCCACGAGCACTCCAGCCTCTATTATAATACAGATTGTAACTAGGCCAAAATTATTACTCAGCGGGAAGGACTCTGACTCAATTTGGGCCCTGGTAGTCACTGATGCGACTAGCTTACATTAGGAATGCCTTCTTGATGAGATTTTCACTTGGCTGGAAGAATTCCGTTCCATCTGCCCGCAAGAGCTACCAACCACCCTTCCACCGGTAAGGCACATTCAACATCAAATTGATCTGCTTCCTAATGCCACTTTACCAAATCTACCACACTAACATCTCAATCCCAAAGAGCAACAAATTCTACAGTCAATCATTGATGACTTATTGGACAAGAAGCTCATACAAGCAAGTACTAGATCCAAAAAAGAACAATGAATGGCGACTATGCGTGGACAATAGATCTATGAACAAAATCACTATGAAATACCGTTTTCCCGTCCCCATGATTGACAAGCTTCTAGATAAATTAGTGGGGGCATCTGTATTCTCCAAGCTTGTTCTATGCAATAGCTATCACCAAATCCGCATTTGTCCTAGTGATGAATGGAATACAGTGTTTAAAATGCCATTCGGATTATATGAGTTGAGAGTAATGCCCTTTGGCTTATGTAACGCCCCATCCACTTTCATGAGACTAATGCAAGACATATTGAAGCCAATTTGGGGAAAATTCTGTATTTCATACTTTGATGATATTTTAGTTTACAATGACACTTTGCCGCATCATCGAGATCATCTCAAACAACTCTTTGAACCCTTGTTGAAGAATCAATTGTTTTTGAATCTCACCAAATGTCATTTTGTAGCCCCTTAGGTCTAATTCCTTGGCTTTATGGTGTCCACAAAAGGCCTTCAAATTAATCCAGATAAAGTGACAGCCATCATTAATTGACCGGTCCCGAAGTCTTTCTCGGAAAGTCACAATTTTTATGGCTTAGTGAATTTTTATTGCAAATTTATTAAGGGATTCAATATGATCATGAGTCCCATTACCTAATGCTTAAAGTCGAAAACCTTCCACTAGGGCGAGTGTCAGCAAAACAGTTTCGATGCTATCAAAATGGCCTTGACATCTGCCCCCATTTTTGCCATTCCAAATTTTGATAAATTATTCACTGTAGCAACTGAAGCTTCTCTCATGGCATTGAAGCGGTGTTATCCCAAGAAGGAAGGCCGGTGGCATATTTTAGTGAGAAGATCTATCCATCGTGCCAAAATTGGTTGGCCTATGAACAAGAATTATACTCAGTGATTCGTGCTCTAAAAAAATGGGAACCTTATTTACTTTATCAAGAGTTCATTATCTGTACATATAACAAAACACCTCAATTTATTAATAGTAAAAAACATGTTAATTGGATGCATGCACGCTGGGTTACATTTCTTCAGAAATTTTCTTTTACTCTGAAACGTTAGTCTAGCAAAAGTAACATCGTGGACGATGGTCTCAGTCAGAAGATGATTCTCATAACTCAGTTACAAACTGATTTTTCAGGTTTACTTGTATTAAAGAATTATATGCCATTGACCCTAATTTTGCAGAAATTTGGAAGCAATGTCAGCCGCAAGGAAATGGTGTTGGGTTCAACATTTGGCTTGGCTACCTATTTCGACATAATTTGTTATGCATTATTGTATATTCCTAGCGAAATCATATTGTCTGTGAAGCTCATTCGGGTGGACTTGCAGCCCATGCCAGTCAAGAGAAATATTTGGCTTATGTATAGTCTCATTTTTATTGGCCCCACCTCTAACGAGATGTGTATCATTTCGTCGATCGCTACTTTGTCTGTCAAAGTTACAAAGGCGGTTATTAAATATCGGCCTGTATTTTCCATTACCAGTGCCCAATTCCATTTGGGAAGACCTCAGCTTGGACTTTGTCCTTGGGCTACCTCGAACTCAATGAGGAAACGACTCGATCATGGTCGTCATCGATCGCTTCTCCAAAATGGTTCATTTCGTATCCTGCAAGAAAACGTCCAATGAACTACACATTGCCCACCTATTTTTTCAACAAATCGTTCGGCTGCATGGAGTACGCTGGAGGCTCACCTCGAATATGGATGTCAAATTTATAAGCCACTTTTGGCGTGAATTATGGAAAAGGCTAGGTACCAAATTGTGCCTCAGTTCAGCATATCATCTGCAATCTGATGGACAAACGAAAGTTGTAAATTGTACTTTGGACAACATGCTATGGTGTCTAGTCCAAGATCACCCAAGGCAGTGGGAAGAGATGTTAAGCTCCGCTGAATTTTCTTTCAACTCTATGATCAATTAATGGACTGGTAAGTCCTCTTTTAGCATAGTCTATACCAAAGTACCTATTCTAGCATTGGATGTTACAGTTCTCCCCAAATACAACTCCAAACCTGCTTCCAATTTCACCAGCAACTATTCTCAAATGTCAGAAGAGGTTTGCAAGCAACTCATCAAGTCCAACCAATCATATAAAGCAGCGGCAGACATTCACCGATGGCAGAAACAATTAAATATAGGAGATCTAGTCATGGTTTACATGCATCATGAGTGCTTTTCCCTGGGCACACATTCCAAACTATACCGCCAAAAGATTGGACATGTGCCGATCATTGCTAAAATAAATGACAATGCCTATATTGTGGAATTGCTTACCGACACGCAGACATCCCCAACTTTCAACGTTTCAGACATTTGGCCTTACCACTCTCACGATGACGCTCTAATTACAATCAGCTCGTCGGAGTCGAGCTCTTTATCTATCGAGGAAGACTGATGTAGCGCATACCTAGGCCCACACCTATATTCTATTTATTTTGTCAGTATTCAGTTATACACTCAGCCTCCACTCTCTCCTTACTATTTTTGTTAGTAGGAAGTTTTTACCACTTTTTGTTGGTTATCATATTAATAGTAAGTATAGAAAATATTATCTCAGGGAAAGGTATACTTATATGCCAAGTGTAAGGAAGAAAGTAGCTTTTTATCATATTACAAAATATATATAATACTATTCTGGGGAGAGCTTTTGTAAAACCCCTCATATTTTGAATTTTTTTAATGTTGTTAGTCCGTACGAACTGACTTTAGTACGGGACGAACTGAAGAAAATTATGAAAATCTGTATGGTTAGTACGTACGAACTGCCCGTACGAACCTGAGTTCGTCCGTACGAACCTGAATTCGTCAGGACGAAAATTGTCCAGAGAGCAAGTCGTCCCGGGACGAACAGGGTTCGTCCGGGACGATCTGATTTGATAAATATCTAATTTTGAGATATTTTGAGATATTTTGAAGAGAGAGAAGATTGAAGAGAGAAAGAGAAGGAAAATGCTTGGTTTCAGAGGCGCGGAGCGATTTTCATCCGACGACACAGTTGGAAGATTTGTTTGTCTCGCAGTAAGGAATTCAAATCCTATTTCTGATTTCGAAGATTTCGTGTTTTGATATTTTTCTACTCAGTTTTGTGTTTCCTTTATTGAAATTCTTGCATATCTTTGTATTGATGAAACTTTTACTGCGTAACTTTTGGTATGTTGTTGAAATGATGTTTTTATACATTTTGAGTATTTTTTGAAAAGTTTTCACCGGGTATTTTGAATTCTGTGGGATTTTTATCGAATAGAAAATTATCTGAATGTTGAAAAATATTGCTTCAGTACAAGTAAAGCTTTGGAATGATATTTTATCCGATTTCTGGTAATTTGGTAATTTTTCTGAAACTGTGTATTTTGTCTCTGTTTGGGATTTCTGTCGGCTGTACGATATTTTGAGGATTCTCTTCATTTAAGTTAAATCATGTTTATTGATTGCAATGCATTAATGAGATATATATGAATGTGAATATATGATTGAATATACTAGTAGTACTGACACTACAGGAAAAACGTCAAACACCAGCGGTTTTTTCCGGCGGTTAGGAAGGAAAAACCGGCGGTTTTAAATTGTACCGGCGGTTTTTCGGCAGTTTTTACACCGTCGGAATAATTGGAGTAGGAAACTTTTACCGGCGGTTCTATTAGGTGGCGGTTTTCCGGCGGCGTATGCCGTCGGTGACTACCAGATTTGTGACCGGCGGTTCTCCGGCCGTTAAGCCACCGATTTCTCTCTCTTTCTCTCTAACTATCGCTCTCTCTCTCTCCCTCTCACTCTCTTCTCACTCTCCCTCTCCCTCTCCCTCTCTTTTCTCTCTCTCTCTCACTCTCCCTCTCTCTCCCTCTCTCTAACACTTGCTATCTATCTATCTCTCTTGTTCTCTCTCACTCCCTCTCTCTCATCTCAATGCTAGCTCTTGTTCTCTCTCTCCCTCCCTTTCTTTTCTCTCTCTCTCTCACTCTCCCTCTCTTTTCTCTCTCTCTCTCCCTCTCTCTTGCTCTCTCATATATCTCTCTATCTATCTATCACTCTTGTTCTCTCTCTCTCTCCCTCTCTCTCTTTTATCTCTCCCTCTCTCTCTTTTCTCTCTCTCAATCTCTCTCTTCCTATCTTGCTCTAACCCAAAGTCACAATCAACAAATTAGATCTATCATTACTAAATTAACACTTAATAAATAGAAAAATTTAGATCTACCCAAATGATTACAACATTACCTCTTGCATATGTCGAAATTACTACCTTAATCATCCAAAATATTAAAAACTCTTGCAAATATCTAGTGAGAACAAATATCAAAGAAAAACGTTAAAGAATACCTTAAATTACTGATTTTTGTTCAACTCACACGAAACCTAGGGCAGCCGGCGGCATGAGATTCGGAGTGAGATCGACAGCGGCAAGTCACAGCTAAGGTTGACCGAGCGAGAGGCGGCCGGTGTGGGGTCGACGGTCGGAGATACTTCGTCGGCGGTGACAAACGGAGCGCGATCCAGCAATGCGGGCGGAGGCGACGGGAGAGCGACCGAAACGAGAGAGAGAAGGAGAGAATAGAAATGAAATGCGAATTGCAGGTCTGTTCATTTTAGGGCATTTACCAGCGATATTCCGGTGGTCCGGACCGCCGGTACCATTATAATTAATCAGCGGCGGCGCAGCCGCCGTTAAACCGCCGGTTTATATTGACGTCCGGCGGTTTGCCGACGATTTTTAGACCATCGCTAGTACCGGCAGCTTTACAAAACAAACCCACTGGTTAGGCCGCCAGTAAATGCCGGCTGTGAAACCGCTGGCAAAACCGCCGTTAAAACCGGCGGTCAATAAACCTCCGGTAATCGGCATTTTTTCTTTAGTGTGAAAGACAAGTAAAGACTAGTTGAACAGTTGGTTGAAGATCGACCTGTAAAGGATGGTGGGCCGACGGGCTTTCCTTTAAAAAGGGTTTGGTGTTAACCTCTATTGATCACGTGATATAACGATTGGGAGTCACAAATTGGTATCAGAGCAAGTGTAGTGAAAGGATTTGATTGATAGTTTGGTAGAATGGGTAGTTTCAAGTGCATCATTTTGCATACATAATGAATGACATGTGATTGAATGAACTATATGATTGTATGGTTTTCAACGAGTTTTGATTTTGATTCGATTTGATTTGAGTTTTGATTGGACGAATTTGTTTTGTACCGATTTTCGTTTGAGTTCTTAAGGGAAATATCGGATTGTAAAACCCCTCTGATTTTTAATTTTTTTAGTGCTGTTAGTCCGTACGAACTGACTTTAGTACGGGACGAACTAAAGAAAATTGTGCAAATCTGTATGGTTAGTACGTACGAACTGCCCGTACTAACCTGAGTTTGTCCGTACGAACCTGAATTCGTCAAGAAAAAAATTATCCAGAGAGCAAGTCGTCCCGGGACGAATAGGATTCGTCCGGGATGATCTGATTTGATAAATATCCGATTTTGAAATATTTTGAAGAGAGAGAAGATTGGAGAGAGAAAGAGAAGGCAAATGCTTGGTTTCGGAGGCTGCGGAGCGATTTTTGTCCGACGATGCAGTTGGAAGATTTGTTCGTCTCACAGTAAGGAATCCGAATCCTATTTCTGATTTGAAAGATTTCATGTTTTGGTATATTTCTGCTCAATTTTGTGTTTCCATTACCGACTTTCTTGTTTATCTTTGTATTTACGGCACTTTTACCGCGTAACTTTTGGTATGTTGTTGAAATGATATTTTTGCACGTTCTGAGTATTTTCTGGAAAGTTTTCACCAGGTATTTTGAATTCTGTAGGATTTTTATCGAATAGAAAATTATCCAAATGTTGAAAAATATTGCTTCAGTATAAGTAAAGCTTTGGAATGATGTTTTATCTGATTTCTGGTAATTTGGTAATTTTTTTGAAACTGTGTATTTTGTCTCTGTTTGGGATTTCTGTCGACTGTATGATATTTTGAGGATTCTCTTCATTTGAGTCAAATCATGTTTATTGATTGCAATGCATTAATGAGATATATATGAATGTGGATATATTATGTAATATACTACTATTACTAAAAGACAAGTAAAGAATGATTGAACCGTTGGTTGAAGATCGACCTGTACAGGATGGTGGGCCGACGGGCTTTCCTTTAAAAAGGATTTGGTGTTATCCTCTATTAATCATGTGATATACGATTGGGAGTCACAGCTTTCCCTGTTCTCTAGTTTTCTTTGCTTTTCCAGTGGCTTCAGGTCTCTATCAAAGGTCCAGTTATTGCTGCCGATCGGTGGGTTGCATCACATATTAGGTTCAAGTACTTCTACAACAACTTGTAAATACCTTAAATGAACATGTATGAGTATACAATAGATTCCCAATTCACTTTCCCCTTTGAATGATGATCTGTAAAAAAGTCAAGAGAATTAATGACAAGCATTTATTATAACTACAAAATAGTAAAAAATAAATTAAGTATAAATTACTACCCTAGTGTTACTATAGTCTTGGGCACCATGTAGATTCATCATCATGACTGTGATGTGATGAAACTTACTTCTTTTACCTATAAGTACAGCTTGAGTGGTGAGAGCTCTCAACATTTCAACACCTTATGTTTTTTTGACTTTTTTAAAAAAGTGGGCATGGACCTACCGAGTTAGTGATGTCCAACTTTAAGCGATTGAGGAGAGCTACTATTGCCATTTTTAAATAGAAAGAAGAGGAAGAAAACCACTCTAAGTCCTCATAAAGCAAAGTGTGGGTAGTTGAGGTTAGTTCTCCAATGGCCCTTAAGGAGGCAAAGTTAGCATGCCTTGTTACCTTGAAGGTGATAAAAGTGGAGCCCACCTTGGCTTGTCGATTACTATACTGAAAACAAGGATGGAAACCATAAAGGAGGTGACTACTGAAGTGTCTGTGTAGCAAATTTATGAAGAATGGTGCTCCACGCAAGTTCTAAGGATATCATGTTGGCATCTAGGTTGGCAAGTCAACCTCAAATTGGGTGCACAACAAAGATGGTTGCTATTGAGGAGGTGGCATCCACTAAAGTTTCCATGACTCCAGTGATTATAAAGTTTTCTAATGACATGTGGAAGGTAAGGAGATGAACTACTTAGAAATCTTGAAGCAAGTGAACCTAGAATATGCCACTCTTCAAGCTATCTTTCAGGACATCTTTCAAGCAGTGAGTTCGAGAAATTAGCATTAACATAGTGGGAGTCTGGTCTAGTACAAAGATAACAACTTTCCATGATACATGTTAAACCATTATGTTGAGTTTTATGATAGATAATTTTCTATATTTTATCCTTGATTATTGACCACGAGAGCATCTCTTCTAGCGCCAAGTACTTTCATGATGCCACCAACAAAAAATTTGAAACTAGTGCAGGAGACTATGGAAGATATGATGGAGCCACCTATAACTTAAGATAATCCAATGATTCATCCTATGAAGGGAGTCACAATCCTCTTTCTCTCTCTCTCTCTCTCTCTCTCTCTCTCTCTCTCTCTCTCTCTCTCTCTCTCTCTCTCTCTCTCTCTCTCCCCCCCCTGGCTTCTTAGGTGATGACAATTCTATGCAGGCATCACTCACTTTGGAGGCTAAATTAGTTAACTTAATAAAGAGAGTGCTTTAAAAGTGTCATGACACAACCAAGAGGGTGTGAGAATTGGTAATTTAAAAATTTTAACTCAAAATGTTAATTAAGAAACAATGAAATGTGCAGCATAAAGTAATTTTGAAAGCAATAATATAACTTTAGAATGGAAAGTGCTAAAAACAAATTATTTTATTTTTTCTTAAGAGAAATTAAATTACTTAAGATTATTTAAAAAATATTTCTCAAATTCAATCACAATAATATAATACCCCAAATATAGATAATGAACTTGTAAGAAATAAAAATGCAAAAAAATAAAAGAAAAGAGAATTAAGATTTTTATAGTGGTTCAGTCAAACTCGATCTACGTCCACTCCTCAAAGGTCCTCCTCTTTGGAAATTTCACTAGTAAATTCTCCTTATACATTAAACAAGGCGGAGAATCCCTTCTCTATTATAAGGTGGAGAATGACCTTCATAAGCTCTTCCTCACAAAAATCTTAGAATCCCTAATTCTACTTCCTATAATGGCTTTCTACTCCTCGTAATGGTAGAGATGCCACTCCCTCCTTCTGTTCCTCACAAAACAAAGATTTTGTTCCCCTAGCTTCCTCAACATGTCACTGGCTTTTCACCCAAAGACTTTTTTCATAGAACTCCTCTCTAACTGCTCCAAAACCATAACTCAGAGGACCAAGGTGCAAGCCAACGAGGATAACCATATGAGCTCCCTCACACAACTCTTGACTCCCTCAAGGAACAACATCTCAACTTGACCTTCTCTCTCTCAAGTGGATTGGAAAACTCTCATAAGGATAAACACCTCTCCCTCTTCAAAGGACTCTCTCTCTCAGGAAAAAATATATTTTCCTACTCACTTGCCTCACACACAATTTATACGAAAAGTATCATATTGTGTTATTTAAATTGAACCTTAATTTTTAATTTTATTATATTAATCATATAATACGAATTATGAATCGCATAATATGATAAGTTCAATACCTGATTTTAAGTTATGTTAAATCAAACTATATGATATGAATCATACAGTATAATTAGTTGAATTAGACCATGGTTCATCCTCATGATCTATTATAAAAATTTTGATGATAACAAATATATGCTTAGATGTTCTAATTTGTGTGCTAAGTATTTTAGGTGTAATGGTTAGATGAATATGCAAGATAATTACTTATATGAGATGTATATTGCACAACTCAAATTCAATCAAAAGTTAACCTGAAATAACTCAAGATGGACCAAGGTAGATAGCTTGAACATTATTATATTAACGTAGAAGTATTTAGAGGTTCATTAATATTTACTTACATGATTTGATTTGCTTATAATCTAAATATCTATTAAAATGATTTGCATATTATTAATTAAGGATATAAGATTCCTTTATCAAATAAATTTTATATGCTTCATAGATTATGTAAATTTTATCAACAATAAAAAGTTACTTATATAGGAAAATTAAAAGTAATAAGCTTATATGATAAAAAATTTATTATGTATTCATTTTAAATTGAACTTGTTTCATAAAAATTTACTTACATATAATTAATTTTATCTAATTTATATCATATTGCTATATGAATTTTTAATATATCTTTAATATATTAAAATAGGCATAAGTTTTATTTTGCTAAAAAAAGATTTTATTTTGATAGAAAATTGGCGTAATTTTTATTTCATTAGATCCTTGAACTCTGCAGATAGAAATTAATAAGTTACATAACCCACTTTGGAGCTAAATTAAATTTATAATAATTTTCTAAACATTATCCAATTTTTATATTATATATTGGGTAGCCATTTTTTATCTTATTTAAGATGTATGTGCAGATTTTTCTATTCCATGTGACTAGCCATTTTATTGCTGTTTGAAACTTATATTTATTTATATAAATAAATTCTTTAGCAAATATTATAATATTAGTTGATGACATAATATTATATTATTAATTTTATTCAAAATTGACTTTGCTTACCATTTCTCTTTTAATACTTCATTTTCTCTTGTTGTGAGGGTTACTTAAAAAAAGAAAAAACTCCAGCATTTTCTTCATTCCTCTTTCATTCCTTATATACTAAATCTTGTGAGGAGAAACTTTGACCTTCAATCCAAGAGCTCTATATTTGCAAGATCAAATTCTTGATTTGAAAGCTTTGACGCACTAAATCATGAAACATCTTTCAGAGTTCTTGAGTTTGTTTTCTTTCTTTAAATATTTGCTTGTTCTTCTTCTAATTTTCATCATATATTTTTTTTAAAAAATATTTATTATTTTATGAAACACTAGTTGAGAATGTTATATTAAGTTTTCTATATTAAATCTCTTAAATCCATAAAGATAGTAAACAAGTATTTTATTTTCTTTTATTTGACATAGATTTTTATTTCAAATCTAATTCATTTTTAAAAGTCTTATATGATTTAAGGAGTTTATATTTTAAATCAGTAAGAAAAATCTTTGTATTTAAAATATAATTCATACTTATATCAAGATATAAATTTATCTAAAAGTGAGCACATTTTTTATTATATTTGCAAGTAGTGAGGTGATTGAAATTAAAATTGTAAGATCACCTCAAATATTTTGATCATTTTTTTACATGATAATTTGAGCTTGTATCATTTATATCAATTTTGTTTTCTTAATATAAGCTATTTGGCTTAGTGAAGTTTAAATTATAATTAGATTGGGTTATATTCAAGAGAGTACTTAGATTATATATAAATGACTTCTTTGATTTAAAAAATGAGGTTTGCAAGGCAAACCTAAGATTAATGGATTCTAGGCCTAGAGTTGGCAAGTGTGGATGCAGGCTAGATTGGAATCTGGGCCGAACCACATAAACATATTATTTTTGTCATTTTCTTTTCTTGCATTTATTTTTTTATCATTTACATAAAAATTTGTGTGTTTATTTATTTTCTTTCCAAATAGCATTAGAGTTATTTTAATTATTTTTTAAATAAAAATATATTAAAATTCAATTCACCTCCCTCTTGGGTTATCATTGTCATCCAACAATTATCACTACAGGAAAATCACCCATTTCCCGCGGCTTTTTCGGCGGAATTTGAGCAGTTTCTGGCGATTTTTTAATTTTCCGGCGGTTTTCCGGCGGCAAAAAGCTTTTTTGCCGCCGGTAAAAACGACGTAGGAAAATAATTTCTGGCGGCTTTTTACGGCGGCTTGCCGACGGACATAAATCGGCGGTTGAATTAAAAAAAAAATTCACGCCACCCCCAACAGCCGCTCCCGCCACCCCGCATCCCGCCAGCATCCCGGGTAACCGGATCCCGCCGGCATGTCGGCGCCCGCTCCAGCGATCGCGCCAGACCGCGGATCGCGCTGGATCAGACCGAGTCGCGCCGGACCGTGTCAGCCCGAGGTCGCGCCGGACGGCGCTCGCGTGTGCCAGCCCTCGCCCGAGTGCGCCAACCCGCCCACTCCCGCGTCTGTCTTCCCTGAGATTCGAACCCTAGAACCTCTTCACCCGCAGCCCCCACGCGCTCAAGCCTGACCAATGCGACGATCCTGCAAAATGAGAAAGTTTAAGTATTATTTTTTTTATATTAAAACATGCTGAATATTATAATTAAAACATTGTTTATTTAAAAATTTTATTTTAATTGATAATTAAAATAAACTAGTTAAGTAACAATTAATTAAAATATTGTATTAAATTAATAAAAAAAATTATTAAATAAATAATTAATTTAAATATACTATTAAATTATTAATGAATTAAATGTGTTATTAGTGTCAAATTTTTTTATTTAAACTATCTTTTAATAGAAAATAAAATTTTCAACATAAAATTAAATAAACCAACTAAATTAATTAAAAAAGTTAAAAAAATAAATAACAATGTAAATAATAATTTTTAATTTAAATCCTTATACTTAAATTAAGGAAAAAATTAATATTATTTTTAGTCATTTTTTAAATATCATTTTAATAGTTATAATTTTAATCAATTTAATAAAAAATTTTAAAATTCCGCCGAAAAACTTGAAAAGCCGCCGGTAAATTTTGTGGGAAATAAGCCTTCGGAAAACCGCCGAAAAATTTTTGTAGGATATAAGCCATCAAAAAGCCGCCGGAAATCCGCTGGAAAACTGACCGCCGGAAAGCCGCCAGAAAATTCCGCCGGTAATAAGTGATTTTCCTGTAGTATATATTTGACCGTGATGGTATATTTACTTCCAAGATGTGGAAGGGTATTTATGTAGGTTTGGGATAGAAGTTAAATTTTAATACAACCTTTCTTCCTCAGACGGATAGGAAGTCAAAGTGAGTGATTTAGGTGTTAGAAGATCTTTTGAGATTGTGTCCTAGATTTTTGAGGAAGCTAGGATCATCATATCCCTTGATTAAATTAGCTTATAATAGTAGTTTTTTAGCAAGTATTGATATGACCCTATATGAAGCTTTATATGGAAGAAAGTATATAATGTCATTGACCTAGACTGAAGTAGGAGAAAATAATTGATTATGCCTATGCTAGTAGATAATGCTACACAGAAGATCAAATTAATTAGAAAGAGGTTAGAAGCAGCTCATGATTGATAGAAGAAATATTTTGATCTAAAATGTAAGTCTATTTAGTTTAAGATTGGTGATTTTGTATTCTTAAAAGTTAGTGCAATAAAGGGTGTAAGAAGATTTAGAAGAGATAAAAAGTTGAGTCTTAGGTATATAGTACCATTTGAAGTAATTGAAAGAATTAGAAATCTGCTTTTAGAATATCCACAATGTATTCTATATATTAGTGTTAAGAAAGTGAGTATCAAATGTACAATAGAAAGTCCCCAAAGATGAAGTTGAAGTGCAACCCAATCAAACCTGTAGGGAAGAGTATGAGCAAATATCATCCATTGACGTGAAATAGTTGAGAAATAAGAAGTTTCATATAGTTGAAGTTTAATGGAGGTATATGTCAAAATATAAGGCAGCTTGGTAGAAAAAATCAAAGATTAGACAACTGCATCATGATTTATTTTGAATGTTGTTCAAATAGACTTGTATGTAAATGTCAAGAGTGACATTTATGTAAGAAGGATAAAATATAAAAACAAGTTTTTCTGGGATTCAGTTAATCAAAGTAATTTGGTATGAATCTCCTTATATCCTAGTTTAATTATTAATTTTACACTCTTGTACATTTAATTAACCTTAAATAGGTGTAAGAAGTGAAATGGGGAAGAGAGAACCTACGGACAAAGAAGCCCTTGGAGTGTCATGACGCTAGGAGTGCCAATAGCATTATCCTCTCTATTTGAGAGGGAGAATTGGATAGTGCAGTGATGCTCAACTCATGAGTTTGAGAAATCTAGGAACCTTAAGAATATTATATGGGAACATTGTGGTGTTGGAAAAGTGGTAATTGCAGTGCTAGATCAAAAATAATACTTTATATAAAAAAATGAGCTAATCCATTTTATTTTCCCTGCACCCCATTTCCTTAAAATCTCAGAGTAGAAGAAAAAAGGGAGAGATAAGAGGGAGGAGAGAGAAAGAGAAGAGAGGGGTTCAGAGGCCATAGCTTAGAATTTTTATCAGTTGGGTCAATTAAGGAAATCATTGAACACATAGTAGACTTTTAAATACCAAACTTTAATTTCAATTCCATTAATTATATAAAAAGACATGGATAAAAAATGTTTTTCTTAAGTTTTATGATGTTATAAATGCGCTCTTTAAAATGATATAACGGCCATATATGTTTTGTTATTACTTCTTGCCCCGTATACCTTGTGTAGATATTGGAGGGATTTTTATCCCACTTGTTGAATGTGGATGTAGGAGGTTACTCTATTTTGTTTATGGCCCAACTTATTGTATGCATGTGTTAGACGTAAAAAGGGAGTTATAAGTGAAAGAGGAATTATAAGAAGACATCAAGACATGTGCATCATATTCATGTATTTCATATTCTAGAAATTTTATAAATTTAGTAGAAGTGATATTCTGAACATCTTTTGTGACTCTAAAACTTTTGTGTATATTTTGATAAATCAATAAAGTTTAAGTGTAAGTGATACTTTGATAGCAAGTATATTTTGATATCTTTAACACCTCTATGAAGTTTATCTATAAAAGTATAAGTAATGACTCTAAAATCAAGTATTATATGATAACTTTAAAAAAATTAATTTTTTATAGCTTTTAAGTTATACTTTACTGATTAACTGATTATTTGAAGAAATTATTATTGATATTTTAATGGATATTGACATCTGTGATAAGAATGTGAAGGAAGTCTACTAAACTCATTATAACCCTATGGGGTTTTGTTTTTCAAGAAATGGAAAAGGCTAAGCTCAATAGATTTGATTAGGGAAAGAGTGGTAGGTTCCAAACTTTTGAGGGGTTTTTTTTTGTAATACAATATTATTTCTTTTGATGTATAAATTTCATGTAAGCTGAACTATTACATATAAATTTTGAAGAATAAAATAAATCTATTTTCACGACTTATGTTTTGATGATTGACAAACACTATTGATTCTCTTGGATTGCCTGTTACTTCTAACTTTTCAGGAATCGAAGATCGGACGAACAAACGAAGCCAGTTTAAGATTGTGTAGGTCAAGGGTTGAGTCAGTCTGTACTTTATTTTTCTCTTCTTGAGTCTATTTGTAATGGTCAAAGAGACTGATGCTAGGTAACCCTACACACACACTTGAGAGACTTAGAATTTTTATTTTTACTCATATTGGCCAGGACGATATTTACATCGTCCAAATATCGTCATGGCCGATCAGGCTTAAAACAGAAAGTCTAAATAAGGATTCTTAATTAAGGCAGCCGTCATTAACAGATCGTCCTGGACGATACGTGTATCGGCCAGGACGATAAGCTCAAAACAGAAAAAGTTGACGCCATAGACAATTAAGGTATATTGTATTTTTTAATAATCGGCCTGGACGATATTCACAAATTATGCCTTAATTGATCAGGAAATCAAGGGAGTAATTAAGGATGATTGATACGATCATATCATCCTAGACGATCGCAGGATCGGCCAGGACGATCTATTCAAAAACCTTAGTTACTTCAGGATGATAAATATCGGCCAGCTTGAATTCAAAGCGCTGCTCTGGATGATTTTCCTCTGATTTGAACTGATCGGTCGGGACGATCATGAGATCGACTTGGAAGATCAAGCCAATTTTAAGTTGTCCAGTTTGCATTCAGGGCGATACTCTGATCGATCTTCTGAGATTTGTACTGATCGGCCAGGCCGATGTCCATATCGGCTTGGACGATATTGTCGACAAATTGCAATTAATGAGCTCCTTTGAAGCTCTTCTATTTAAGAGCTCTTGTTCAACGTTTTGAATAATCTTTTACTGCTGTCTTGACCTGAGAAGGCCTTGAGGAGAGAAAGAGAGAGAGAGAGAGGGAGGGAGAGAGGATCTTATGAGGGGGAGCTTGTGAGGGGATTCACAAAGGTTGCTTCAAGGATCGCTCTGCTTCTTCTTCATCTAGAGTTTCTCATCCGTGGAAGGATCGGTAGAGGTAAGGAGTCAGCATCTGGTTGTGGTTTTCTTCCAGCTTCAAGAGGAAGCAAAAGGAGATAGGTTCTCTGCCTTGCCGGGGTGGCAAAAAGGAGGTTCTTTATAAAGGCTTCTCCGCCTAGCTGTGGGGGCTAAAGGAGAGTCACGAGTGGAGTGCAATACTTGGAGGGCGCCTCCGGGGAGTAGACGTAGATCGAGTTGACTGAACCACTATAAATCTCTTTATTCTTGTTTCTTGCTTTCGCACTTTAATTTCCGCATTTATTTTTCTCGTGGTGTGATTTTGGTTTATGTGATTTTTGTTCTTTGTGAAAAAAAAAAATTTAAATACCAATTCACCCCCCCCCCTCTTGGTTAGCTTGGGCCAGTTCTATAGGACTTAACATCCCTAACAAACTTTCAAGTGGTATCAGAGCGGGATTCATAAAAATTGAGTTTGAAAGCTTTTTGAATTTTGATCCATGGCTAACCTTAGGAATCGTAACACTACAGAAAGTTATTCAATTACACGACCTCCCTTGTTTGACAACTTACCTTTTGATTTCTGGAAAACCCGCATGTCAACATTTTTACAATATACTGATTATCGCATGTGGATGCTTATCAAAGAAGGTTATTCTTCACCTTCTCGGGAAATTAATGGTGTTAAAACTGAAGTTGCTTTTACTGAATGGACTTTCGATGAACAAGATTTAGCTCAATTGAATGCAAAATATTTGAACTGTTTTTTCTGTGCTTTAAAATCTAAGGATTACATGCGTGTCTCCACTTGCAAAACTGGTAAAGAAATTTGGGATAAATCGTGCATCACCTATGAAGGTACTAATAAGGTTAAACAATCCCGTTTGAATATTCTCTTACATGATTATGAACTTTTTCGTATGAAATCTCATGAATCTGTTTCTGATATGTACACTAGGTTTACTCAGATAGTTACTTCACTACATGCATTAGGAAGAGAACTTTCAAACTATGAAAAAGTAAACAAGATTTTGAGATGCTTGCCTTCGTCATATGATGCTGAAATCACTGCAATCACTGAATCTAAGGATTTAAACACTTATTTTATTGATAACTTACTTGGCTCACTCATTGCTTACGAGCAAGGGGTGAATCAAAGAAATCTTGATGCAGGTGAGAAGAAGAAGGAGAAAACAGTTGCATTGAAGGCGCACAAATCAGATTCTAAATCTTCCAGGTCTGAAAGCGATGAAGTTACCTTTATCACAAGACAATTCAAAAGCTTTCTAAGGAAGAAACAAAAGCATCATTGGAGAAAAGGTAGGGATAATAAACATTCTAAAGGATCTTCTGATGTTGTTTGTTATAAATGCAGGAAGTCTGGACATGTGAGAGCCGACTGTCCTACACTTCAAGATCACTCGAGCAAAGAAAAGGAAAAAGGTGAGGAGAAACCAAAGTCTAGGAAGGACAAGAAGAGAGTCCAAAAGGCATTCTGGGCAGAATCTGGTACTGATTCCTCTGAGACTGAATCATAGGAAGAGACTACAAACCTGTGTTTAATGGGGGAAGATCATCTTGAGCAAATCCATGCATCATACAAAAAACTTAAGAAGACTCATGCTAACTTAAAAGTGAAACTTGTAAATTTGCAAAAAGAGTATGAAGTCATTTTTAAAGATCATTCAACAATTGATTCTAATCACATGGTTTTTTTTGATGAATTTGATGATTTGAACAAAAAGCATTCAGAATTAATTAATGAGCATGATACATTAAAAGTTTCACACACAACACTTGAATCTAATTTCAAGAAATCAAAAGAGAAAGAAAAAACCTTGATGATTGAGAATGATGTTCTAAAAAGTACAAACTTGAAGATTAGAAATGAATTGGATACACTTAAGGGAAATTGGAAGACTCCCACTTTAAATCCAAAGCCAAAACCTAGGAAGAGGCATTATAACTCAAATCATTTAAGAAATCCTTTTTCTGAAGTTAGATGTTTTTCTTGTGGCATGCTAGGACACATCTCACACACTTGCACTGTTCACCATAGTACACATTGGGTGTGGAGATCTAAGATACATGATTCACAGCATACCACACATGCATTGTATTCTACCTTTCCTAAGAAGGGACCCAAACTAGGTTGGGTTCCTAAATCTGACTGTTGTTGAGTTTTGCAGGTGTGCTCTCACCAAAGACCTCGTGAGAGCATAGGATAATTGGACACATGGAGACTCGCAACGCAAAATTGCTTAAACTCGCTGCTTCATAATTTCTTGAAATGATTTTTTTTATTATTCTCGTGTTATTTTTGTTGTGTGCTTGCTTTGTGTTGTTCTAGTTTGCTTTGTTTTCGTTTTGTTTTTTTTTTTTTTTTGGTTTCCTATATGATTATTTTTTAAGCTTTTTAAATTTTGGAGTTTTAGAGATTATGTTTAGCATTTCTAAATCGGTTAAAGGAAGGAATACCGTTGATGGTTTCTCTCCTTCTGACCTTGTTTAGTGGTATAATTTTTCTTCTCTAAACAAAAGTCTAACTCATTTTAGCCAATGATTTTTGAAACTAAGATTCCTTTTTATCTTGCTACAAAAAATCTATCTTGTGCATAATATCCAAAGTTCTTATATATCTCTCAAGTTATTTGAGATCTTGCCTTTGCACTGATCATGTGATTTTTAGTTTTGTTTTGTGGGGTATTTTTCTCTATGTTAGAGTGAGAGCTTCTATTCTCTAATATTTGGAGGATATACCGCTTTTGTTAAAGAGCTTTTAACTTGCAAGAATTAAAAAGGAAAGAGGACAATGACGCCAAATTGAAAAAGAGAAAAAAATGTAATACACAAATGTGTATTAAAATTCAAAAGATGCTCAAAGAGCCAATCAAAGATTCAAGAGGCATAAAATGAGCCCACTAAAAAGTAAGCTATCATCTCTTTTCAAAACTTTTAAAACTTAGAAGAACTTATGGGTTATGTGAGATTTTCAAAGGCTTGATTTCAAATTCCATGATTGAGAAAAATTACTTTGACATATTATTTATGAGATATTTTCTTTGTAAACAAGTTTTGAATGGATCTTCTTTTAATCCTATTTAGTTATTCTAAGTTAGGCCTCTATTTTTCAAAAGACAATGTATACCCTGAAGGATGTCCGATCTAGGGTTAATAGAATCAGATATTCTACCTTTTTCCGATTAAAATTAGTTAACCTATTGATCTCTTGAAACTCTAAAGTTTAAATTATTTAAGAAATTCTCATATGAATTATTTTGATAAAAAAAAATGTCTTCTTTTCAAATTGTTTGTTTTTAGCTTTTTTTCTCGTTGTTCTTTTTCTTTTCTTATGCTTTTCCTTTGAGAGCTTTGATCATCATCATCCTTCATTATTTTTCAAATTCTAGTCACATCGTCCTGGCCGATAAATTCCATCTGCTGCTCTTTTCTGCGCTTGTTGTAACTCATCGTCCTGGACGATACTATATCGTCCTGGACGATCTGATCGAACTCTGTTGCAATCATGATAATAGTCCTGGCCGATAGAATATTTCGTCTCGGCCGATGCATTTTATGGGCATCGTCCTGGCCGATACACAAGATCGTCCTGGACGATCCACGTGTCAGTACGTTTGAATCTTTAAAATCGGCTCCGGATGATCCATTATTGGACAATCGTCCTAGCCGATCCACTATTCGTCCTGGATGATACACGTGGCACAGATTTAAAATATTTTAACTTCGGCCGGTACGATTAATTATTGTGCATTGTCCTGGACGATACATCTAATCGGCCCGGACGATATGCTTTTTCAACGGTCGTCCGGCTTGACTCTTCGGGACAATCACCTATGTCTAATTGTCCTGGTCGATATCTGATCGGCCTGGACGATCGGATCGCCTTTTTGACCAATCGGCCTATACGCAATTATTGTGTCATATCGTCCTGGAAGATTCTACGATCGGCCTGGACAATATGGCCGCTTGTTTAAATTCTGGCCGTTCCAGCCATGTTTTTCACTTCACATCCCTTCTCCTCTTGTGTTTTCTTACTAACTCCTTTCTATGGCTGGTGGGAAACGTGTCTGGCAAACTTTTGAAAGTTCTTCGAGGGCTAGGATTGACCCTCATTTCAGGGAGGCAGAAGATGAAGCTGCCTACCATCGTTACAAAGAATGTGGGATAACTGTCTCTAGAATCATCAATCCTACCCACATTTCATATCCGGTAATGGATCTTTTCGCTCACACCTCCCTTTGTTTCATTCTATCTCTTGCTTTCCCCTTTAATACTGAGCTTCTTTAAGAATTCTTCGCAAACCTTCGCATAAATCCTACCTTCACAGCTCTGACCTACTATGTGAATCGACGCCCCATCGAAATCACATATCAGGACTGTGTTGAACTTTTACAGCTATCCACCACCGGGGATAAGCTGCACCTAATCGCTTCAGATCCTGACCTTGACTGGTCCACGGCGAATAACTTCCTTTGTCAGACCAATGCACCTTTTCATGTTGGAGAGACTAGCTCTTTAGTCAAAGATGCTAGGACAATCCAACATATCCTTCGCACCTCCATAATTCTAAAGTCGGGGACCGTATCCATATCACTCATCTACTTTCCCTGACTACTTTCTACATCATGGCACATAGAGAATTTAATACTGCGGACTTAATTTTTCGATACATTGATCACTTAACCATAATCCACGATCCAGGTCATAAGAGAAACCCCAATCTAGCTTTAGGACACATCATAGCCTATGTCCTTGAAACTAAATACCAATTTCAGTATCCTATTCCACCTAATCTCCCAACTCTCTTCTACTCAAACAGTTCCTTCAGTACCCTTCACAGTACTCGTCTCCACCCTGGGGATGAGGAACCTCGGGGGGCTAGAGAGGAGGAGGCTCCTGCTCCCTTTCCTGATCCTGTTCCTCTCCACCAGCACTCACCATTTGATCAGTTGATAGAGAGGTTTGATCGATAGAAGACTCACTTTGACGCTTACGTTGCTGCACAGGAGCAACAACATTCTGAGGACATTGCCCGCTACGAGCAGCACCACATAGAGGATTTAGCCCGATTTGACAGCTATATTACTCACCAGCAGCAGCAGCATGACCAGGACATCGCCTGGTTCAATGCTCAGTTTACCACGCTTGCCAGCTACTTTCAGCAGCCACCTCCACCACCTCCATCTGATGATCATGGTCCCTCGTTTTTCTAGTCTGTATTTTCTGTTATCTGTTTTCTATTTTTTATAGTTTGTTTTAGTTTCTGTTTTCTTTTTTCTTTGTGTGTTTAGGACCCTCTTTTTGTGATGACAAAATGGAGAGTAGGTTGTGGTAGGAAAAGTTGATGTAACTTTGAAATTTTAATGAATTGTTGATTTTATTGAGTTTTTCCTACTAGTGTTTTGCCATCCTCAAAAAGGGGGAGATTGTTGCAAATCTATTTTCATGACTTATGTTTTGATGATTGACAAACACTATTGATTCTCTTGGACTGCCTGTTACTTCTAACTTTTCAGGAATCGAAGATCGGACGAACAAACAAAGCCAGTTCAAGATTGTGTAGGTCTAGGGTTGAGTCAGTCTGTACTTTATTTTTCTCTTCTTGAGTCTATTTGTAATGATCAAAGAGACTGATGCTAAGTAACTCTACACACACACACACACATTTGAGAGACTTAGAATTTCTATTTTTACTCATATCGGCCAGGACGATATTTACATCGTTTTGGACGATCAAGCTTAAAATAGAAAGTCTAAATAAGGATTCTTAATTAAGGCAGCCATCATTAACAGATCGTCCTGGACGATACGTGTATCGGTCAGGACGATAAGCTCAAAATAGAAAGAAGTTGCCGCCATAGACAATTAAGGTATATTATATTTTTTAATAATCGGCCAGGACGATAATTGATTGGCCTAGACGATATTCACAAATTATGCCTTAATTGATCAGGAAATCAAGGGAGCAATTAAGGATGATTGATACGATGATATCATCCTAGACGATCGCAGGATCGGCCAGGATGATCTATTTAAAAACCTTAGTTACTTCAGGACGATAAATATCGGCCAGCTTGAATTCAGGGCGATGCTTTGGACGATTTTCCTCTGATTTGAACTGATCGGTCGGGATGATCATGAGATCGACCAAGACGATCAAGCCAATTTTAAATCGTCCAGTTTGTTTCAGGGCGATGCTCTGGCCGATCTTCTGAGATTTGTACTGATCGGCCAGGCCGATGTCATATCGGCCTGGACGATATTGTCGGCAACTTACAATTAATGAGCTCCTTTGAAGATCTTCTATTTAAGAGCTCTTGTTCAACATTTTGAACAATATTTTGCTACTGCCTTGACCTGAGAAGGCCTTGAGGAGAGAAAGAGAGAGAGGGAGAGAGAGAGGATCTTGTGAGGGGGAGCTTGTGAGGTGATTCACAAGGGTTTCTTCAAGGATTGCTCTGCTTCTTCTTCGTCTAGAGTTTCTCGTCCGTGGAAGGGTCGGTAGAGGTAAGGAGTCAGCATCTGGTTGTGATTCTCTACCAGCTTCAGGAGGAAGCAAAAGGAGATAGGTTCTCTGCCTTACCGGGGTGGCAAAAAGGAGTTTCTTTATAAAGGCTTCTCTGCCTATCTGTGGGGGCTACGGGAGAGTCACGAGTGGAGTGTAATACTCGGAGGGCGCCTCCGGGGAGTGGACGTAGGTCGAGTTGACCGAACCACTATAAATCTCTATGTTCTTGTTTCTTGCTTCCGCACTTTAATTTTCGCATTTATTTTTCTCGTGGTGTGATTTTGGTTTATGTGATTTTTATTCTTTGTGAAAAGAATTTTTTTAAAATACCAATTCACCCCCCCTCTTGGTTAGCTTAGGCCAGTTCTATAAGGCTTAACATCCCTAACGAACTTTCATTCTCCGCTTAGTTGTGGGGGCTAAAGGAGAGTCACGTTGGTAATGCAATACTCGGAGAATGCCTCCGGGGAGTGGACATAGGTCAAGTTGACCGAACCACTATAAACCCTTATGTTCTTTTTACTGCTTTCACACTTTAATTTTCTGCACTTGTTTTTTTGTGGTGACTTTGGTTTGTGATATTTGTTCTTGTGTTTAAAGTTTTTTTAAAAAATACCAATTCACCCCCCCTCTTGGTTAGCCTCGGGACTAGTTCATAGGGCCTAATATCTCTAACGAACTTTCAATTACATCAAATTGGAACAGTTCTTTCTGTAAGCCAAAGGATTGAAGAGTATGGAGCTCTTTCAGATTTTGAGACCTCCCAGAAGTACTTCAATCTTTCATATATTGGGCTTTAGTATTTTAGAGAGAAGATTTTATGTTTGAGTTATCATTTTATTAAATATTTGGGATTACATTCTTGGAGGGTGAGGACTTATGCTTTGCAGTCTGTCTAAAAATTTAGATTTAAGATGGGCACTACATAGTAATAACCCAAATCTATTCTAAGCACATTGTATGAATTTTTAAACTTATATTTGCCTAGAGTGGAAAGCCAGCTAAGCCACCTAATTATCTTAAAACTATATTTTTCAGTTTTTATGAAAGAAGGGCAGTTGTCTTTTAAGCTTTTAAAATTTAGGGCTGAGGTCTAGAGAAAATCCTAAGTGATCTTGTACTTATGAATGGTATTATGCTTGTAGAGCTGATAATATTAAATTTTAATTTTACGTTGTTTTTAGCATAATATATGATAGTTGAAGTACCATAAATCATGAATTCTTAAAATTTGTGAAAAAATATTAAAAATTTAATTTTTTTAGAAGATTAGATTTCCCAGGTTCAGCACCTCATCCTTATAGGTCAGATTATCTAAACTCTACCCGAGCAGGGAAGTGCATACAATAAGAATAGAAATATGAAAATATGCATGTGACCTCAAGCGATATCAAATTTACTTTCTCAGAGTGATTATACTTTTATGTTTTTTATTCCTAAAACTTATTTTTAAATTACGACTAGATGAATTTTTATTTCTAAGAGCCTAACAAAATTTTAGGCACAAGCATATGCAAGAAATCTAAGAAAAATAGGTAATTTCTACTGCGCAAATAATGTAAAAACATCAATTTATAAGAATATAAACATAAAAAATCCATGTGAAAAGTGTCACTTAATAGTTAATATATAACCCAGGGTCTACTGAAAGTAAAGGTGGTGATCAGACTCCACTAACAGTAACATGCATTCTACACATATGAAATGATGCGAGTATTTTAAAATAAGGTATTTTTATTTCAATCTTCATTTCTTCTTCTTCAGCTTAGTTCTTTCCTTGAGCTCTTTGTGTGTTTACCCTTTTGAGTTTTCAAATGAAAAAAACTCTCCATTAAATGACGTTCTTTCCTCTTTGGACCTCAAATCTTTTATGACAAGGCTTTAGTTTATAGACTTTCACAACTCTTATTTTAATGAATTATATTTTTGAAAAATTCAAATGAGTCAAACTCCCTACATGTTAGTAAAACATCTGAATATGTAAATAATCAAATGATATAATTACAATCTCAATCACTTCGAATATTGTGGCTATCAATCCATTCACTAAGCTCTCTAATTTGACATTATGTAGATCAGCGGTGGAAGCTATTTGGATCAAGTGCTTCAAACTTGCAGAAATTAGCTATAAGCATTCTAAGTTAAACATAATCTTCATCAGGATGCAAAAGAAATTAGAATGTTTTTTTTTTTTTTGAATAAATTTACTCAAAAAGATGCAATCATTTCGAGCATCAACGGCTCAACGATCTAGTATGTGTTCGGTATAATCTCAATTTAAAGAATATGTATAATCTTATAATATATATATATATATATATATATATATATATATATATATATATATATATATATATATATATATATATATAAACATAATGACTAAATTCATTCCTTCATTTTTTAGATTTCAACTTAAAAAAAAAAAGTTATGAACCTTTAGACTACACCTGTGTTGAAATAGTAGATTTTTTAGTATTTGATGATGAAACATCACCAGAACTCGACTTAAAGGACTTGGAAAATGAGATATACAAAGTCAATGAAATGCAGTTGATGAAGAGCAAAATATACCATCCACTCAGCCAAGACAAGTTAATAGTGAAATATGAATATATAATTTAAATAAAACAAAAAAAATACATCTTATTTTGTATTTCTTATATGTTGATGAAGGTGATTTAGAGAATGAAGGAGATGGAGATGACATAATTAGCTTTGAAGATTTAGATGTATGTGGGTTTGTAGATTTTGGTGAACCAAAACTTGGAGACTCAACTTATGGGGATAGTTCTAATGATGCAAATTTAGGAGATATTTGATTTCTTTCTTGTGAATTATTAAAATTATTGAACTGAGAAAGTTAAAACGTTGTTAACTTCATTTCAATATCATGAATATGTTTTTTTTTTTTGTCATTTCATATAAAGTGTTAAAATCTTTCTATACTTGGTGGTTTCTTGAAATGAAATATATTAATATGTTTTAATTGTCACTCTATATTATGTATACAATTATAATAACTATATTATATTTAATTTCATCCTTCAAGTTATGACTACAAAGAGGTCAGTTGTTCAAAACATAAATGTATTTTAAGTTTAAATCTACTAAATTTATTTATTATATTTTATATACTTCATATTATGATTCTATTCAAATTTTTATTTTATGTTAACAAATAATTATGTCATTATTATAATATTAAAATATAATAAGTATTTATTATGCCATCTGGTTAGACCCTAGTTCATCAAACTGCTAATCTCTCATTCTAGTTTGCTATCAGGTCCAATTTTCACAGCCTTGAATTTTCCTATTATAATGAGTTTGATTAGTTTATTATTTAATAACTTAATAATCTTAAAATTTGTTAAGCAAATTATTTCTTAATGCAAGTTAAAATATTTTATTTTTAAAATAAAAAATATAACATAAACCTATTGAATAAGTTTATTCACTTTTTAAATGGAAATCAAATTGAATTTAAAAGAGAAATTTGACTTTATATTCCCCATCTTGTTTAAAATTAGAGAATTATACTCATCTTGTCATTTTTCAGAAAATATGCTCAAAAGTTTTATTCAAACTAAAACATCCTCTTATATTTATATTCTGTTGTATAGGAGGGACAATATCCTGCCATTTCCAATTTTACTTTCTCCATTATTGTTATCATCATAATATCTTTGTCAATTTTGCTTTGCTAAGGAGGGATCGAACATGTATGATACATCAGTTGCTCTTTAGGGGCATGGTCATGAAACATGAGAGCAATGGATAAAATCAAGTATATTCGAGATAATAAACCTCACATCAAAATATACTTTTGGTGTAATATTTTAAGACTACTAACTAGCTCAATTATGGATAGAGGACAAATATAAACTCATTGCCTCCAATCTTAACATAAAGACAAAGATGATCATATCAAATATGAAGATAGAGGACAATATTTGTTTGTTCTATGAGAAGGATAAGCAATGTCATGAGCAAGCTATCACCTATTTGAGAGGATCCCTCAAAACATCATTTTAGTAGCTATCATTTTATTTGGTTACACTACACAATATTCCATGGATAATTATTGATCTCTAATAAGGCAATAATGGTCATTTCATATACGCATATTTCTATTTTTGTATTCATACTCAATGATTTAAAATTACATGCTACACATTGTTAAGTTTGGATGGAATATCCTTACATATATGTTATGGACTTACTTCGTTTGTTGTAGTGACAAAATATTCCAATACTCAAATGTATCCTTTGATATTGTAATTGTTAAATCAAACAATAATCAACGAGCAAACTTAATAAGGTAATGTACAAAGTGAAAATTTTGGTTTCTATCTCTAATAGACACAACATTATCACTAATGCATTAAAAATTATTTTTCTACAGGCTCGCCATGGAGCTTGCACCCATAATGCAACAATGACTATCACAATGAAGTTCAAATCAGATATTTGTTATGAGGAGTATCACCTAAATTCTAAGGCTCATAGAGGAGTTGAGTTTTCTAGACACTTTAATAAAATATGAGTTAAAATTCGCTTCATAGCATTTTACCTTGATAACGAAGTTAGTTTTGAGAGCCGCGCCTGCACTTTCTTCTCTAAAAATTAATTGAAATTGATTACAATTGGTATTTATGAGAGCTACAATAATGTTATCAATAGGGTACATTCCTATCTAAGAACTACATTGGTATAATTTTTAAGGCATACAATACAAAAATGGCTCTTCAAGAAATGAAAAAGAACTGAAAAACTTTTTTAGTGAAGTAAAAAGGACCATCTACCTATTAATTAATTTAAATTGCATGTCCTTGATGTTAATTTTAACAGTGATGCTAATTTGCAAGAGATGACATCAAACATGTAATAATTTGATGTAATGGACTTCCATGCTAACATACATTGACAATTAACTTTGGACTAAGGTGTGAGTTATTATAGCTTATGTTCAACATTCTATACATAAGAAGAATGATTAGTTGCATGCGCTTAGAATAGATGTTCATTCTAAAAAGAACACACCTAGAAGATTCTAGATGAAACAAACTCAATTTTTATATTACTAATGTCATTGAATTATTGTAGAATAATGTAATGCTTGTTATTTACATATGTTATGAATATTAGTCGGCTATGTTATATATGTTTGATGTTTTGTGTTTGTTGTGATTGCTTCCTATTGTATATTTCATGTTTAAACTTTTTTGAATCGTGTTATATCATTATTTGGCCCATGCTAGATTGAATTTACTTTGTTATGTTCGCTATAATAACTCTTTGAATTTGATTCTTCGAACTATGTTTGAAGCTTAATCAAGAAAATAAAATGCTTAATATTTAATTAGGATTTGAAAATTATTCAATTATTGATAGAAATTTTTATTATATATGATTGCAATTTAGATTGAATTTAATTATAATTTATTCAAATAATTTTTAAATTAAATTTTATTATATTATTCTTTGAAAAATAATTCATAATCTGAAATAAAAATATTTTGAGCCAAAAGAAGCTTTAACAAATTTTCTCAAAATTTAGTATTAACAAATTTAGGAATTTGGAGCCTTTTGTTACCCGCTCTCGTACCCTAGGGTCTTAAGCCTCCTGCGGTTTCCACCCTTATTTCTAAGTTTCCGGCGGCCCTTTGCCTTAGCAACCACCGAAATCCTTAACCGCACCTCCCATAAATTCTGGTTTTTTATAAAACGCAGTCAGAAAACTTCAAACTCATATGCACTCGGACGCCGACGAGCGGCGATTCGAAAGGCCTTGTGAAGCGGAACAAATATGGCCAAGGATGAAGATGACTTCCGAGGGGAGATCGAGGAGCGGCTGATAAACGAGGAGTACAAAATCTGGAAGAAGAACACGCCGTTCCTTTACGATCTGGTGATTACTCATGCGCTGGAGTGGCCGTCGCTGACGGTGCAATGGCTACCGGACCGTGAGGAACCGCCGGGGAAGGACTACTCTGTCCAGAAGATGATACTCGGCACCCATACTTCCGACAACGAGCCTAACTACCTCATGCTCGCTCAAGTTCAGCTTCCGCTTGAGGATGCTGAGAATGATGCGCGGCAGTACGACGAAGAGCGCGGCGAGATAGGAGGGTTTGGTTGTGCTAGCGGCAAGGCAAGCATCACTTCACGACTATATCCTCGTTGTTTGTATTTCTTTTCTTCCCTCTTGATCTGCCTCCCGGGGGAGGGCGGTGGACGTATTTTTTTTTCTGTTAATACGGGTAATTTGAATGGGGGTAACGGTGATATTTTTTGTTGAAGGGTGAGAATCAAGGTGCTGTTTTTAGATTTAAAGGATCAATTTGGTTTTATTTAGTGCAGGGTTTATTTTTTTCGCTTCATTGACTCGAGTGTTTTTGTATTTGCTTTATTATTTTAAGAACCTTTGTGTTGCTGTTATGTTTATGTGATTTTCATTGTTGATTATCATTATAATGTATCAACATATTATTATTCAACTCTCAAATATAATATACTAATGTTTTTTTTTTGTTGAAAAATGCATCTCAATTATTTTGAGCTGTTCTAATAAATCATGATTTTTTTTTGCTATTAGTGCATTGATTATAAAGGGAAAGGGGAAGAATAAAAATTGTGATGAATCAGTAAAAACTGCTTGATGCCTTTCTAGTATTAGGTCACAATCTCTCCTTGAATTTGATCCTTTAGGAATAAATGGAGAAGAAAAATAATAACAAGAATTGGCAATATACTAGGCTGCACAAAACAAGTTTAGTTGATATGAATAAAAAACGAGTTGTAACATGAACAATAGGAAGTAAAAGATTGATGAAGAATTAGGTTTAAAACCTAGTCCAAAACCTTGATTTAAATGATATTAATAATCACTAGTTTGAATCAAAATCATAGACAAGCTAAGCCCGTCTTTCTCCACACTCCTTAATTAGGAGCTCTATCTACTTTGAAAAAAAGTCAAGCAATGCTAGAATTTAGTTTCAAACACTACCTTGGTTTGCATGTCTCCGAGATTCCTATCTGTACGCATTTTTTTGAAAATCCACAATATCTTGAGTCATAACATCTCCGCTGAAATGTTATCTTATGTTAATGTGCTTTTTGTCTTCATGGAATACTTGATTATTCGTTACCTGAATTGCACTTTGATTGTCATACAAGATTACAATTTTATTTCTTTGTTCTCAAGCTCTGTAAGCATCCCTTTTATGTATATGCCTTTTTTTTAATCCTTAGTAAATTTTTTTAGTATTTTGCCTTTGTGGTTGATTAGCCACAACATATTGAAGATTTACGTTCCAGCTCATTGTATTCCCGTATACTGTGAAGACATAATCAACCAAAGATCTACTTTTGTATAGATCCCCGACATAATCAAATTCACAAAACATACAATCTGCTCTTTGCCTCAGTTTTCCTTTTGCATGTTAATCTAGCATCGACTAAACCTCTCATCTATTTAAAGATTCACTTGAAAACTCTCCAATGTTTATATTCTAATTTAACCATATGTTTGCATATCATATGATTACATAAGCTATATTTGGTATAATGCACATTGTTGAGTATATGAAATTGCCAGCTGCATTGATATATGGAATTGTAGCCATATATCTTTGATCTTTGTAAGTTAATGGTTGTGAGACTCAGCCTGAATTGCAAACTGAAAGGAGTTGAAATATATATAATAATATACATTCAAAAATTTTCTAGAACCTTTAAAAAATATTTTCTTTGGGATAACTGTAACAAGCCTTTCTCCATGTCCCTTTTTATATCTATACCAAACAATATATCTAGCCTGACCCAAATCCTTCATCTAGAATTGCTTGTGAAGTGTTGCTTTTAATTTTGCTATCTCCATCTTGCTGTCAATAACTATGAATCTATTGTCAACATACAAAAGCAAATATATAACAATGTTTTTGGAGAACCTCTTGTAGTAGACCTACATATCACAATCACTCCTTGTACAAATTTTGAATAATAAATGAATCAAAATCTGCCGTGAAGACTGCGTTAACCTCTTGTAGTAGACCCATAAAAATCACAATCTTTGTATGAATTTTGATTGTTTAACCAGTACTATGTTTTTTTGAGAAAACACTTTATTATTTTTTTATTTGGCTTGAAATAAAATGAAAGTAGTGTAAAGCCCAATAGTGATTGTGGCTGTCGGCCTGTGGTGGTGGTGATGGGCGGTCTTAATGATAGATAATTTTTAATGTATTTGAAACTCAACAAAATGTAATGATTTTCATATACATTAAAATTGAACTAGAGTGTGAATTCTAAATACTTCAAAACTTTTCTCTGCATTTCTTTTGTTTTATACCAAGCACCATTATTTTCACAGCCCCTGCATTTAGAATACTTTACACCCATTTTACTTCAAATGAATTAGTCTCTTACTTGTAAGTATTAAGACCTATTATTTCAATTTCCTTGCTACTAGTACTAAATCCAACTTAAGGAAACAATCAAATTACCAACAATCTTTCCTGCAAGGTCAAACAAAGATCATGCACAACATATTTCACCACAAAATTGAATTATACAACAACAACAACAACAACAAATCAAGCCTTTATCCCATTACGTGGGGTCGACTATATGAATCATTCTTCTCCATTGTGTCATGTTAAGACTTAAGAGTGAAATTTTCATTTAAATCTAATAAAGAAATGTCATTTCTAATATGTTCTAACCAAGTCTTTTTAGGTTTACCTCTACCTTTCTTAACATAAATCAGATCTAATACATCTACTCTCCTAATCGGATCATCAGAAGGCCGCCGTTTTATGTGACTAAATCATCTAAGGCGACTCTATCTAATCTTATCTTTCTATGGAGCTACTCTAACCTTTTCACGAATATGCTCATTTCTTATCATTTCTCTAAGAGTAAAGCCACTCATACACCTGATAATCCTCATCTCTGCAACACTTAACTTAATATTATGCTTCTCTTTTAAGGGCCAACATTTTGCACCATAAAGCATAGCAGGTCTCAACACAATCTTGTAGAATTTTCTCTTAAGTTTGAGGGGACTTTTCTATCACACATCAAGCCCGATGCATTCCTCCGCTTAACCATCCAACATGAATTCTATTAATAATATCCTCGTCTATTTTACCATCACTCTGAACAATAGAAGTAAGATATCGAAAATATGTATTGTTATTAATGACTTGATCATTCAAAGTCACAGTCCCCCACTAGGTCTATTATTACTAAAGTTACACTCTTTATATTTGGTTTTAGATCTACGCAAACGAAAACCTTTAGACTCTATGGTTGACCTCTATAATTCAAGTTTACCTTCAACTCCCTCTCTAGTCTTATCAATAAGAAGAATATCATCAGCAAAAAGCATACACTATGGTACAACCTTTTACAAATGTCTAGTGAGAACATCCACGACTAAAGTAAAAAGCTATGGGCTTAAGGCTGATCCTTGATGTAATCCAATAAAAATAGGAGAATACTTTGTCAAACAACCTTTTGTTTGAACACAAGTAAAAACTCTTACATACATATCCTTAATAACTTGAATATAAGTAGTATCAACCCCTTTCTTTTCTATAACTCTCCATAGCACTTCTCTTGGAACTTTATCTAAATCAATAAATATCATATGTAAATCTTCCTTATTCTCCCTATACTTCTACTTCAAACCTCTCAATAAATGTATATCTTCCATAGTAAACCTACCCGACATGAATCCAATTTGATTTTGAGAAACATTAGACATTAGTAAATGCTCCATAACTCTCTCCCATAGTTTTAAGGTATGACACATTAACTTAATTCCTCTATAATTCGCACAATCTTGTGCATCACCTTTATTCTTAAAAATAAAAATAAACACACTCATTCTTCACTCATCAATCATCTTTTTAGTCTTCAAAATAATATTAAAAAGTTTAGTAAGCCAAGAAATTCCTTTATCTCCTAAGCATTTCCACACCTCCATTGGAATATCATCAGGTCCAACAGCTTTTCTATACTTCATTTTTTCTAAGGCCTCTCAAACTTCGATTTTACTAATACGCCCATAAAAACAAAAAATCTTTATTTTCATTTAGGATGCTCAGGTCACTAAAGTCAATCATATTCTCATAATTGTTATTGAAAATTTAAGCAAAATATCTCATCCACATTTGTTGATATCCTCTTCTAATAAAAGCATTTTTTTGACCTTTATCTTTAATGCACTTCACTTGAACTAAATTCTTACTACTCCAATCTCCTTGTTTGGCTAATTTATACATATATCTTTCACCCTCCTTAGTATCTAATCCATTATATAAATCATCAAAAACTAAAATCTTTAGACTCTAAGGTATATAATATTGAAATTGTATAGACAATTGAGTTACTTGTAGCTTAATCTTAAAAGAAATCTGCATATATATTGATCATACTAATTAATAAAGGATTTGCATCATATTTCTTATGGGCATTACACATAATTATATTCGGTTAGGAAGATAAACTTAAATGATTTGATTTATAATGAATTCTTTCAATGCTCTCTTTCTCTCTATATATAAACCTACCAATAAGTTAAATAAAAGAGATAAACAAGTAAATAAATACAAAAAAGAATAGTAAACGAACATGAGAACACATAGATATACATGGTTTGACAAGGGTTGCATACAGCCTGTGGAGAGCGTCTGAGACTTATATTTTATTAAAGAATCGCAAACAACATATTACAAGTTTGCAGATCTTACGTGGCTTTTAGATCAAAGATTTATATCTAGTTTCCATAAATGTTTATTATCAAAATAATTTTGATTTAACCTAAAACTATATAGAGAAATAAAATAAATGATTTCACCCGATTAACATATTATTAGTGCTAGTTAGTGCTCTCCTCCACATAGTTTAAGCCTCCAATACTGCTACTTAGATCTTCCAAATTCAAATAGCTAAAGTAGGGGATATCTTGGTATCCACCTCTCAGATAGATGAACAAGGACAAGTCCTCTGTCAGACTCTACCTTCGAAGCCTTTCTGATCTCCTCTCTCTTCCGATGGTTCTTCCTTGCTTCTTTCCTTGTTGCTTGCTTGAGTAAGTTTCGCTCAATTTCCCCCACCCGCCTTCATTCAAAAGCCAAAATCTGAAACCCTTGCCCTTGTTCATTAGATGTTTTTATGGTATTAGGTTGTAATTCCTCCTGGATTTTTGTCCTCTAGGTATAAATAGAGAAGAAAAAAAGAATAGGTAATTATTAGGCTACGAAAAGAAGGGCTATTTAACAAGAACAAAAAAACTAGCTACACCATGGGCAATAGGATGTAAAAGAATGATAAAGAATTATATTTAAGACCAGGTTTAAGACCCTAATTCAAATACTATTAGCATTAGTATTTATTGTAGCAAAAATGTTAAAGCAAAGGAGCATAAGGTACAAGCTTGTTAGAGTCAAATCCTTTAAACTAAAAAGCGGTGGTATAAATGAGCCAGATGTAATGAGCCGTGCCTTTGTTTGGCATGATTTATTAACTTTCATGCCATAAGTGAATGAGCTTAAGCTTGTTAAGGAGCAGCAAAATCTTGTTCTTGTTTGGTTAATTTATTAAGAAGATTAACACAATTTTAACAAGAACTATTAGCCTAGTTGATGATCATGAACTGCATCGATAATTTTTCGATTTATGGATGCAGTTGCATGAATGATTTGTGATTTTCATCAAACATTGTTCTTCAGGATTCAAAGAGCCTGAAATATAAATGACTTTTTATATAAAACACAATTAAAACTATATATATATAGTCTCCCCTTGTTTGTGTTTGATTTGTGAGGAATATATTAAGGGATACCTGGAAAAGGATTTTTAATTGAAGGATTTTGATTCAATTAATCTATATTTGACAATCAAGGTCACGTTTTTAACACTTGGGCTGAATCGTAAGTCTCATTAATTTTTGTATGGAAGTAATTTATGAATGTATTATTCTCAACTTCCTCTAGAGCATATCAATTTTTTTGGGGCTGGCTGAGCTTGCGTAAATTTTTTTGTTTTTGGCTTTTTCTTCCACAAACGTATGAACTTGTATATTTGGTCAAACGTCTATGCATCATAATTTTATCTTTATCCTAATGTTGTTGGAACTCTTGGAACATACATGGCTGAACTATTTGTTTTAAAATGCCTTCATTACTACAGTCCTACTCCAGTGGTTGAAGTTGCTTGCGATGTTCCTAAATCCTTTTTTCAATTTACCCCAACATTATCGTCATCCTAATTCTTAATTCAACAATACTCATGTTTACTTTTGGATGCTGTAGACACTCTAATGTTCTGACAGCATCAATGTTGGGGGAGGGCAGGAAGGAAAGCCTTTTGTGATATGTGATGGGTGGATGCTGTTTGTATTGAAGCAAATTGCAAACTTGTTTTAACTTGGATGCTTAAACCTTATTCTTCATGCCATTCATTAATTTTTCTTCTTGAATTTAGAAATTTCATTGACTTGCCTCAGGCCCTCATCAGAATCACTTATGACATTTTTCTGCTTTTCTTATGTGGCACAGCTGAATCAGACAGAGAAGCATATTGCAAAATCACTGTTGCAGAATAATGACGTTTTGATCTATGCCTTCTCAACTTGTAGAATGTTATCATTTAATAATTAATGTTTTTTTCCTTTTATGCATGATTTGTTCTGAAAGCTTATCCTTTTATTTTTTAGGTTTTGTTCAAGATGGCTCCTTAAGATTAGGATTATAGGCAATATCTAATTTTTTGCTTGTTTGCCAAGTTTTCATCTAATTTATTTTTCCTCTTCAGGTTATTGCGGGATTTAGATTATTATTTTGTTTATTTTTGGACTTTTAATCCTTGTTAAGTAATTTTCTACTTGAAAGTAGTGCAATTATGAGCCGCTTTGATTTTATTTGGTATATAGTAGCACTTATGGGTGTTACGGCTAGTATAATAATGTTTATTAAGCGTGTTTCTTTGAGAGAGAAAGCTATAATATTTTAGTTAAATTTAAAAAGCCACCTCCACCAATAGTGTTTTCCAGAAATTTGAACTTTTCAGGAGATTGAAAAACAGAAGCATTGGAATGTCGGTAATAGCAAGGTAGTTAAAACCCACCTAAGAGTATATGAGAATTCGAATGTGATTATATGTAGTGGGTTTTTCCTCCTTTGCATATTGGGATCATCATGCATTTCTTATTTCTTTGTGTCTACGTTAACGTATTTTATCACTGGAGTCTCATTCTTGTGATTCTTAAATTGTCATGCCAGGTTCAAATAATTCAGCAAATAAATCATGAAGGGGAAGTGAACCGAGCTCGATATATGCCTCAAAATCAATTTATTATTGCTACAAAAACTGTCAGTGCGGATGTTTATGTATTTGATTACAGCAAACATCCTTCAAAACCTCCTCTAGATGGTGCATGTAGTCCTGATTTGAGATTGAAGGGCCATACAACTGAAGGTTATGGTTTATCTTGGAGCGTCTTTAAACAAGGACACCTATTGAGTGGTTCTGACGATGCTCAAATATGCTTGTGGGATATCAATGGATCCCCCAAGAATAAGTCACTTGATGCTCTTCAGATATTTAAGGTCAGATCATTTTTATAGGAATGCAATATAGATTGTTTTTTGTCTGTTGTACTTGTTCCCCTTTGTTCTGTTGGCTTATGATATGTTAAGAAGTTTTATTATGGAAGTGTTATATTAAGAGAATACTTGGTTAGGAAGATATATTTTTATATTTTCATAATTGTGTATATTCATCAAGACTTTGTTAGAAAGTATTAGAAATACTCTTTTTTTATTAGATTTAAATGAGAATTTGACTAAGGGTGCATTTGGGACGGCGGCATTGCTGCTTTACTTTATAAAAAGTTATTAAATCGTTGTTTGGGGCATTGCGGCAGAACCGCGGCAGAAAAAATTCGCGGCACGTATTTGCTTCCTACAACCTTTCACTATCTCCCGCGGTCCGTTGCTTTCGGCAGAAAAATGACGTAAACCCCCCTGCAAATATTCGCGACCGTCGTCTGAAGCCTTCCGCAGCGCTTTCGACTACATCCGTCATCCTCTTCAAGCTCATCCATCTCAGATAACCTAGCTCTCCCTTGACATGGCCTCACATCAGATCCTCGCTTCCTTACTTCACGCTTCCTCTCGCCGTTTCTCATCTCCCAAATCCTCCTTCCCAAATCCCAGACCTCCCATTCCTTCCCCGATCTCTCGGAGGGAATGAGGGTGTTGAACACCGGATCATCGATTACCGTACCCGTGGGTAGGTCTACCCTTGGCCGCATCATGAATGTTATTGGAGAACCTATTGATGAGATCGAGGGGAGAAATAAAGACCAATCACTTTCTTCCTATCCATCGTGATGCTCCCGCCTTTATTGATCAAGCAACATAGTAGCAAATCCTTGTTACTGGTATCAAGATTGTTGATCTTCTTGCACCTTATCAGAGGGGTGGTAAGTAATATAAATAGTTATTCATGATATGTAATTACATGTTAATTTTTTAATTTAATCTTTAAAATATATCATAGTTATATTATTATTATTAGAAAAAGTATGTTTAGTATGAAGTATAATTTTTTTTCCAGATTATTTTGAAATATGATATTACATTATAAAAAAAGATTATATTATGGTATTTAATAGTTATAAAATATTTCATAAAAATTGATACAATTTTTTATTTAGAATTGTTATTTATTAGCATATAAATTTTTGAAAAATTTGACATTTAAATCATTTTTTTTCATCTCAATATATAATGGTATAAATATAATTTATTCCCATACAGCTGCAGCACAACAACTTGACAGTTATACTTCCCAAACAAAATATGTTGCTTTCTATACAACAATTTCTGAAAGCATCTTTCTATACAACAATTTTGCAACCTACTTTACCGACAGCTGCAGCCGTCCCAAACGCACCATAAAGCTTAATGATGTTGTTGTTATTGTTGATAAGTATGTATATTATCTCCTTAATTAGTTTTATTTTTTTATTTGTTTTATATGCCTACTTATGTTGACATCTGTACCGAAAACCCTAAAAAAATTGCAAAATCCTACCTACCTATCCGACCACGAACCCGTCACATCGACGACGTGCTCCGCACATCCTATGCACTATCCAACATCACCTCCCCCACGATCTCTTTGCATCATTTTTTTTTATTTTTATTTATTGATTTTTTTATCACTTTGCATCGTTAAAACGCCAAAGGTGGAAGGTCTTTTCGCTCTTTTCCCTCCCTCTCTCGCACACTTCTTCGGCTCCCTCGTTGTTGTTCGATTTCACACTTTCAACGACTTTCCCTTCCTAGTGGATCGAAAGCTACGAGACTTTCATTTGAAGCAAGGGCGGGAGCTGCTCGCTGTGAGGGCAACCATCTATCTCCGTTTCGCGTGCCTCTTCGGCTTCTTCATTGCCGGTCGACCTCACCCCTTTGACGTTGTTCCCTTCTGTCGGATCGAAGGCAGCGACGAGAGCTCCGCTCTCTTGCGCCGCTTATTCGGCTCCGTCGTTGTTGTTCGACTTCGCTCCTCCAGCGACCTTCCCTTCCAATCGGATTAGAAGTAACAACCGAAGCTCGCTAGCCGTGAGGTTAACTTTCCCCTTTCGAGCGCTTCTTCAGCCTAGTCCCGTAAATCTGCTGAACCGAGGGGTATTTTTTAAATTAATTATAATGATTTTGATTAATTTTAATTGATTATAATTAATTATAATTATTGTTTTTAAATTAATTATAAATATTATAATTAGTTAGAGTTAGTTTTAATTAAGTAATTATAATTAATCTTAATTAGAATTAATTATAATTTATAAAATTTAATTATTATTATTATTATTTAATTATAATTTATTAAAATCAATTAATATTAATTAATTATACTTATTTACAAGTTAATTATTACTTATTATTTTAATTAATTTTAATAAACTTTAACTAATTATTTTAATAAATTATAATTAATTATAAGTAATTAATTAAATATAATTATAATTATAAATAGTTAATTAATTATAATTAATTAATTCAAAAAAAAGAAAGAAAGAAGCAAATTAGCCTCTCTTAACTTGGTGTGCGTGACACACCGGTCAACCACCTATACACGTTTTTCTTAGCGTGATAGGAGAAAATCTGGTGCGACACATACAACGAGGTAGGTGAGCAGTCCTCGACTCCAAAATCCTATCCTCGGTGTGTGTGATTAGTCGGAAAACCGCACGTACAAGCTTTTCTTTAGCGTGGTGGGAAGGGAATCCGGTGCGACACCTACAACGAGGCAGATAGGCCCGATGCACACTTTTCTTAGCGTGGCTGGGACAACATTAAGTACCCGTATGTGGCTCTGTGCCTGCGGGGAAAAAACTGTTTTTCTTTTGCTGCAGATATCGAAGACCCATACACGCGTGGTGGTATTGAAAATTTCATGGCCGCGGAGTCCGAGGACACCTACCGTACACTCTTTTCTCTAGCGTTGCGGGAGGGCCAATTTTTCATAGTTTCCTCTAAACGGAGGAGATGCCGGGAAGTTGCTAAAATTTTGGGTGAACATAAGGCCACACTTGAAACTGATTTGAACTCAAATGACAATATGACTTGTGAACTTGAACTCAAACAAATTTAGCAAAGAACTTGAAGATAAATATGATTTGAACCTAAATGAATTCGAACCTGAACTTGATTTGTATATTAAGTGAATATGACTTGGGCAATTCAGACTCAAATTCAAGTGGACATGATTATGCTTTGACATTGAACATGAACTGTAATTGAATTCAAGCAAAGAGTTTGTACTTTGATTACAAAGGACTTGGACTCGAATTCAGAAGGGAACTACAATGAGCATGAGCCAAATTAGAACTTGAACGCAGGGGACTCTTGGACTTGATCGTTCTCAAAGAACAACCCGAGACATACAACTTGAACTTGCTACTTGAATGACAAAGAACTTGAATTTCTTTGGTTATGAAGAATTATGATTGAACTTGGTCTCAAGCTTGGACCAAGAGCTTGATTTGAATGTTGGCACAAAGAAGCTCAAATAAACCATAAACAATACAAATGAAATCATAAGAGTGATACAATCAAAGCGAAATGAATTAAGATTCATACATGAATTGATTATAAACTTTGACATAGAATTCCTTAATAATGATAATTAAATTGTAATGATCATTTCAACCATGCTCACAAGCAAGCGGATGTAATCATAATGAATGGCGAGAGCATCCAATGTGTTATGTGCAAAACTTGAGGATAATACCTATAGAAATCTTGCAAGCACCACTCATTTATGAATGATAATGAAAGCTCCATCAATTGATTTCTTCTTGTGATAATTATAATGCACAAACATTGAAAATCTTCAAAAATACAAATATCGGCTTGCAAGCAAACAAAGACTCATGATGTATGGAATCCCCAATATCTCATTCATGAACAATGAAGTTAATATGATTTGTAAATAATCACATCACACCTTTGAGGACTTTTGAAACAATGAATCTAGTGAGACACCAGAGTTGAGCATATGTCACCTACAAATGATGAAAGCAAGGTGACAAAAAAAATTAACTTGATTGTCAGTGTTGATTCAAAGTCTCTTCAATGAACATTGTTGTAATGATGATTGCTAGTACAACAAGACTCCCAAATCATCCATGAAACCATGAGTCAGATTTGACTACCCAAGCTCGCCATGCATATTGTAAATCATTTTTAAGAACAAAGAACTTGTAAGTATAACTTGTTTGCAAGCAACAAGAAGTTCGTGAAGGACTTGGCTTGGTTCCAAAGCCATGATAAATCCTCACTAGCTATGACGAATGGGATGCGGCTGCCACTCATAACATGGGAACCTTATAGAGGATGCAACCACAAACTTGCAACCAAAGACATGAAGATTTTTCAATCAACATTAAGGGATCACCAGATGCACAACAAATGCCACATCTTATAATTTATGTTAACATGAAGTCAAATACATTACATCTTGCAAGAAACAAAGGACATGAATACATTTGTCTTCTACAACAAGAGACCAAGTCAACTATCATTTAACCTCAAGCAAATATATTGGACCTCTACAAGCAAGGATGGAAGATCTGTAATACATACAATCTCTCTACGAATACAGATGTATGTACAACATGCCACCTATGGGTAGATACAAAAAGACTTTAGTAAATGTAGTATCATGTAGCCAAATTTTAGTCTAAGAATGATTACATCTACCTGCCTATGGGCAACAATAGAAGGTATACTGCGAAGGCCAAAGACTTTAGCAAAATGCATAAAGAATGCGACAAATGCAAGTTCTTACAAGCTTTTATAAGAAACCCGCTATACACTTAACATGCTGTCTATAAGAAGGATGCAAGGGAACTACAATAGATTGCAACATTTATCTACTGAAAAGTAGAAGATTCATTAGTGCACTATGATCCACCTGCAGAAAACAATAAGTAGTGTACGATAGTCTACCTTTACAAAAAAGCAAATAACTCAATCCAAAAGCTGCTATAATACGCCACCGGATTGCAACATCCTTACAAGCGGACAAAAGGCATGTATGAGCATCCAAAAAGAATGCTGCATTCAAATGGAGGTTACCCGCATAATTGATTGGCGTCAAAATATTACAAAAAAAAGTCTCTACACATGCATCATAGTTTGTATAGACAAAGGTACACAAGGGGTAGGTCTAATCAATGAAATTCTCAAAAACCTACATGGGTCCCGACGAACGTGTTATAGGTACACACATGACGTCTCGGGATGCTGCGTTGGTCAATAAATGAACCCACGTTCGAGCCAGATCCTCCTATTCAGGTAGATAGGGGTTGACAAGGCTCGAACCATTAAATAAATATGTGGTCGCAAGGTTGACCGGGATATTTATTTTAATACATTCATATTAGGCCTTCAAGGCCTCTAACAAAGAGAATTCATCAACAAAGACATAAAACCTACGAAACCTGATCCTCTATTGATAACTTGAAGGAGCCGACAAAGTTCAATCTACAAGTAGAAATGACCCCTCACACCCTGATGATGGTCGTGTTGAATGAAATCTTAACTGGATGGGTTAATTCCAAACATTTCAAATGCTATCCCAAATATCTGAAGATCCAGAAATCTCGAGATCATCCAATTCCATATATTTAAAATTGAAATCCATCCATCAAATAACTTAAAACAAAATCTATTCACCATCCGCAACAGTTTGTCGGGGTAGACAAATTGAAAACTACTTCAGCTCACATAGAGCTAATGCCTAGTCATAAATATCACTAAGATTCATTCTCAAATAATCTCTTGACAGTAAGGACGTGATACGTGTCCTCTGATCGGCAGTTTTGCCGTCAAATGGCATCACAGGATAAACGATTATGACCTGAGGCCCTCTGAACCGAGTGATTTTTCCGCCAAATGACACCACGAAATACTGTTTATGGCCAGAGCCAACACGCTCCTTAGTGGCATCAAATTTTTTAGATATGAATTAATAGGATATGATCGATAGAGCACAAATCACTCTGTTAGCTAAGGTGGATTCAAATTTGTCTCCTTATACAAATACTCACCCTAAGGTCCCCTTGGACGAAGCAGACCATGGCTGCCGACAAGGATCCTTCTGTCAGGTTGGGTCGACTACCTCCTCTAAGTAGACCAGGGACCACGATGGCCCGGGACGATAGAACCATGGGATCTAGATCGGGTCCATCATTCATTCCCCCACAATCCGTTTTAAGTGTAAGATGGTGAAATTTCTATTTTTAAATATAAATCCTTAAAATTTCCAATCCCTCAAGCCCATGCTGTTACTATACACCTGATACTACATATCTATGGATACAATGTATCTGATTGACGACTAGCCTTATTCGAAAGTTCTCTCTCGTTATCGGGAGGGGTAATTAACTATAGGGGGTTGCGCCTGTAGGAAACCAGAACTCAGATCATAAAGTCATCGCAAAATGAGGGCGAAATCTTTTGGTATTGTCTTACCTACAAACCCATCTGCCTTCCAAAATTTCCCCGGAACTTAATTCCGTTAAAACTCCCCCGAAGAAAAAGCACAACAGTGGAGGTTGGGGCCAAATTTTTGGAGCCCACAACTTATAGGCTAATATATTATAATTTAATAATATATCAAGAGATTTCCCTCTAACATGATATTGAAAAAATTCTGAACTTGTCGTTACCATTAACTCTCAGACCCTCAATTGGTCACCTAATTTCTTTGTGCAGCACTCTCCAATCTTCTTTATGCTTTAACCCTCTATCACATGTTCTCATGTTCTTTGCTGCTATTGTTATTGCTCTCCACTACTCTTTTGCACATACTTGACCTCCATATGCTCCAATCTCTCCCTTGCACACGCTCCATGTGCTCATCCCTTCCTCAAGTGCTTCCTTTCGTACTCCCACACAATTGCACCTATCATTACTATTTTTTTCTCTTCCCTTCGCATCCCCGCCTACTTGCTCAACTTAGGTGCTTGACCTTGTATCTCTCTGCACTTTCTTCCCAAATGCTTCTCGTCCATTGTTCTTGCTTCCCCTGCATTGTAGCTTATACATTTGCTCTCTATTATTATGTCTGCAACATTGGAGTCTCTTGCACCTTGCTCTTCCATTTGCTCGTCTAGAACATGACCACTTTAGGCCTTCTCCACCCCCCTCCCCAACCACCACCACAACCACCACCATCACCACCAAATACCATGGCTTTTCAATCATATCTCAATGAGGTGAAATACTCCACCATCAAATGAAATCCCTATAAATTATCTCCTACGGGTGCGGGTTTTTTGCTCTTTTTTAATATCTTACAATTGAATTTAGTGTCATCGGCATCATAAATAAAAGTAGGGATTTTTCTTGTTATCGTCGTATTAGTAAAATAAAAGTTAGAGAGAATTTAAAGAAAATGAAGTGGGGAAAAATAGTTGGACTTGATGATATTCCAATAGAGGTGTGGAAATGATTAGGAGATGAAGTTATTTCTTTGCTCACTAAACTTTTTAATATTATTTTGAAAACTAAAAAAATGCCAGATGAGTGGAGAATGAGTGTGTTAGTTTCTTTTTTTTAAATAATAAAGGTGATGCACAAGAGTGCGAATTATAGAGAAATTAAGTTGGTTTGTCATATATTAAAATTTAATGCAAGAGAATAATTGAGCATATGTTACGACGTGATCCTAATGTTTCTCAAAATCAATTTGGATTCATGCTGGGTAGGTTACTATGGAAGCTATATATTTATTGAGAGGTTTGATGGAGAAGTATAAAGAGAATAAGGAGGATCTACATATGATATTTATTGATTTAGAGAAAGCATATGATAAAGTTCCAATAGAAGTGCTTTTAGAGTATTTTAGATAAAGGAGTTAATAATGCTTATATTCAAGTCATTAAGGATTTGTATGGAGCAGTTGTTGTGTTTAAACAAAAGGTGGTTTGATAAAGTATTTTCTAATTTTCGTTGGATTACATTAAGGATTAGCTTTTAGCCCATGTCTTTTTGCTTTAGTCATGCATGCTCTTACTAGACATTTGCAAGAGGATGTACCTTGCTATATGCTTTGTGCTGATAATATTCTTCTTGTTGATAAGACTAGAGAGGGAGTTGAAGAAAAAATTGAATTATGGAGGTCAACTTTAGATTCTAAACGTTTTCATTTGAGTAGATTTAAAACCGAATGCATGGAGTGTATTTTTAGTAGTAATGAGTTGTCATACTATTGTTATTGTCTTTAGAAATTAAATGCTGATGAGTATGGAACTAGGAATGAAGGAACGTTGAGTTGAATTTGATGTTACGTGTTACTTTTACTCAATTTTTATCTTATTATGCTTTGCCATGTTCATGTTTTCACATCAATTTTATTTCACATAATTCATCACTTGTCATTTTACATCTTTTTAAATTTTAGTTTCGTATTTATGCCAATTTATTACTTCATAGTATAGTTGAATACAAATATGTCATCTTTTAATATATTATTTGGTTATGATGCTAAAAAAAATTTTAACTTTTATTTTTACTTTACACAATTTTTCAAATGTGAGGCTTACGTCTGAAAACTCCTTGTACTCAATATTCAATTGCACAATTTAAAGCTTGCTACGTTTTAGCAACTAATATAATCCTAAGTTTTTGGATTCTAGTTTTCATGTTTTTCCTTCGGTACTTGAATTATTCATGAACTTGTTAAATCCATTTTCATGTGATATGCCGTTGATCCCTTTCAGCATGAGGATTCATGAAATTTGTACTACTTTAATGTTTGGTACAACCAATCCTAAACAAGAATCCTAGAGTATTTGTATGGATAATATTGTCAATAAATGAAATTAAAATGCTATATGGATGCTATTTTGTTGATTATTATAAGAATTATTTAGCATCAAGAACTCAAATTCAGTTATATGCAAACTAACTGGAAGTTTGCAAAATAGCATCAATAGTATTGCTAAAAGTTCGTTTTTTGATAAAAGCAGGTCCATGATGGCGTTGTTGAAGACGTTGCTTGGCATTTGAGACACGAGTACTTGTTCGGCTCTGTTGGTGATGATCAACATTTGCTTATATGGGATTTGCGTTCCCCAACTGCTAATAAGCCAACTCATTCTGTGATTGCTCATCAAGGAGAGGTGAGTCTACTAATCAGTTAGTATGAACCTTGATTACACCGATCTTCTTAGCTGAATATTTTTTTTTGTCCTTAAATGTCAATTATTGTTATTGCTCTAATGACCGTGTTTCAGTGTGAAAATTGACAGTGAAATTACAGGTTGGTTGATCTTACACAATGAACTTACTCCCTTTGCTATTTTTTAAACATGTGGAAAATTGAGTACTTTTTAAGTCTTTGATATGATGATTTGAACCATTGAAATGCTTAGAGGGTTGAATGCACAGGATACTGTAAAGGCATCTAAAGTTTTAGTTTATTTTATAAAGATCATCACTTCTTTGACAACCCTCAAACATGTCATTCAACTTTGGACAAAATCTATACCATTTGAACAATATTAATTATGCAAGCCAATTTCGCTTTTGACTTTTACTGTTGTTCAATTTTTTATTTCTTTGCTCACTAGTCTATATAAATTTATTTTCCACACAATTAGTCTTACACGGTACTACCTGCAAATGTAAGATTAAGATTTTGTCATTGATCAAGTTTGAAGAAATAGGTGGACCATAATCATAACTAAAGTGCCAGCACTAATTTTTTTTAAAATAAAATCCATTAAAGTTATTCCAGATGTATTTTTATGCACTCTTAAAAATTTTCATTTCATTTGAGTACTCTATGAAATAAATTAATCATTTATCATTATCTAGATCATCTCTTTGAGTGTTGGTTTTATGAGCTTGATAAATGATCAAATCGTCTTTAAAATTTCAGAAGATTTTAGAAAATTTAGCATCATGCTAGTTTTTACAGTATTTGTTTGCTAGTGTATATATATAAACTACCATCTATTTCTATGAAAAATATTTATCTCCATTCGATTAGTTATTATTGATGCTATCAACTTCAAATTTTAACTTAAATGTATTGATCTTAGTCTACAATCTAATTATAAGATCACTTTCTTATGATGATTTGTCATTTATAAATTTGATGAAAAATTAACAACTAGTAATGTTCATCACCAAAGATACCATACTGATCTTATGATTTTTTGAAATCAAAACCCTTGAAGTTGTTCCAGTGGTTGTAGATGACAAAAAATTTCATATGGTTTGAGTACGGATCTCTAAAATTACTATATTTATCTCACTATATTGATCATTTATTGGGGTCTTACATTTATATGGTTTATGAATGATTAAATCATCTTGAAAATTGATATAATTTTGCATCCTTCCATTTTTCATTTTGTAAATCACTATGAATAGTTACAATTTTCCAATTGATGTAGAATGATTAAAAAAAGTTAAAATAAAATTTTACAGAAAAATGACTTTCACCTAAAAGGATAATAATCTATCTGCCTGTGTGCACGCGCGCACACTTGTCAGTTGGACTACTTGCTCTCATATGGCGAGTTGTCATCATTATGTCTAAAATAGTTGGTATGATTCAAATGCTAAATTTTAATACTACTTAGTTACATAGATTCTTTATCCTTAATCACAAAACAATATTATATAAATTATAGCACATGTCTAATTGATAAACTCCCACATTTCGCTCTCAAATTGATGGTGGTTGTTCAAGAAGCATCAAATTGCCTGGAAGGAATTGATGATGTTTTTGTGTCATGGCCATCATTATTATATCGGTAATATGAAGGTTTGTAGCAATACTAGGAAGATAATAATATGGCCATTAAAAGCTTTCCGAATCGAATGACGTTATGCTTCAATCTACTATTTGTGCTCATGATAAACATGATAACAATAATTTGAATGCTGCTTATATTGTTTGTATGGAGAGGAGTGATAATATTTTGAGAGAAATCTCAAATAAAAATCCAAAAGCTAGATAATATTAGGGTAGGCGCCGGACATTACACGGTATTAGACTAAACAAATAATTTAGGCACATGTGGTTGCTACTTCTTTGCCCATAAAATCAATGAATCACTAAGAAGCATGTACTAACTTATGATAGACCATTGAATATCAAGAAACTTGACCCAATCAACATCACTATAATTCACAAGATGAAGAAAAGAAATAATTTAAAAAATGATTTCAAGAGTAAGCGTCCAACTAAAGTATCAAATGAGTTGATGAATGATAAATAAATTTAAATGATGGGAAGTTTGCATAAATTGATGTTGACCTCTGCAGCATAATACAACAAAAGAAAATAAAAAAAGACAAAAAATGATTACCTATACATGCCCATGCCGAAATCCTGCTCTAGTCCTGCTCAGATCTCTGCAAATAGCGCCAAAAAAATATCCTTTCTCCGCGTGCTCTGCCTTGACTATACACTTCTCGTCGTTAAAAGCCAACCAAATGAAGCCTTCGCGTCACCTCTTTCCCACGGAAGCAAGGCTCTTCCATATACGCAAAACTCCCATTGCTTCCTAAATCCCGCAAGCCTCCACAGTGCCAAGCTCTTCCTCCGATCAAATCCTGACCTCCTCTTCTTCCATTCCGCCTCTGTCCAACCGAACTCCATTCATCTTCCTAAACTCGTCAAGCCGTGAGCTCTTCGATCTTAACCCATACGACTTTCACTCGACTGACCCCGGTTACCTGTAGTTAACCGAAGACCTCTTCCCTGCTTTGCGAGCCCAGGCCGACGACAACACTCAGTCGAAGCCTTCCCTCTCTATGCAAACCGATGCTTCATTCATTGAACTTGTCGCCTTTGCGTTGTCTGACGATCTGCTCGATTCCGACCTCCCAACCTCTGTCGCCTCATCTAGCCGAACCCCTTAGCTCTTCCCCCAATCCTCCGGTCCACAGAGAGAGAGAGAGAGAGAGAGAGAGAGAGAGAGAGAGAGAGAGAGAGAGAGAGAGAGAGAGAGAGAGAAGAAGAAGCTTTCTCCCTACCTTGCTCTTTCTCCAGCCTCCAAGCCGAACACCAAACTCCTCCCTCCATTCCACGAGCGGGATCCAACGAATCCCAAGCCTTATCCGACTTCCTCTTCCCTTCAACCTAAAGCCTTACTCGACCTATACATGACGCAGCAACCATCTGTAAGTCGCAGACAACCTGATTCCCCACTTCAGTCAGAGCATACTTCTCTTCTAATCCCACGCAAAAACCAGAGTGGTGATCCCTCTCTTTAGTTTTCTTTTTAAAGTAATTTTGATATTAATGTTAATATTAGTGTAGATATTGTATTATTGTTTATATTATTACAATATTATTATTATTATTATTATTATTATTATTATTATTATTTTTGTAGTTATAATTATTCTTGTTATTATTAACGTTACTACTAATGATAATATTATTGTTAATAATATTATCAATAGTATATATGCTAATAATAACAATAATGACATCATTATTATTATCATTCAAAAAAAATATTTCAAAAAAAAGAAAAAAAAGCAAAAAAAAAAAGAAGAGAAAATCTCCTATACACATTTTTCTTAGCGTGGTGGGATGGGAACCCGGTGAGATGCGTACGATGAAATGGGGATACTCATAAGTATCCGCTTGCAGGAAATAACTGTCTTTTAAAATAGGTACCTGTAGAAGACCCATACACGCTTTTCTTAGCGTAGTGGGGGATGAAGAAAATACGGCCGCGGTGTCCCAGGACACCTACCATACACGCTTTTCTTAGCGTGGTGGGAAGGCGCAGTTTCTCGTAGTTTTTCCTAAACGGGGGAGATGTCGGGAGGTTGCTGAAATTTCGGATGAACACGAGACTATATTTGGACTTGCATTTGGACACAAAATGATTTTTAAAAATACTCGAACCTAAGTAAAATGAAATTGAATATGAACTTGGACTTGTAACAAATGACAACGAATTGGACTTTGACTCGAACATGATGTGAACTCAAAGACCACAAAGGACTCAAAGTTTGATTTGAACGACAAAGGACTTGAACTTGATATGAATATTAAGTGGACAAGATTTGAATAATTTGAACACAGGCAAAGACTTTCAATTTAACTATGAAGGACTTGGACTCATATCCAAATGAGAAATGAACATGAGCCTAACTTGATGATAACATAAAACTCTAATGGAATGTTAAAAGATTATCATTTTAATTTGCATGAAATTGTTAATTAAGAAAGATTCGAGTCATTCAAATTTCATGCAAGTAATGATCAGATGGAAAATACAATGACATGCTTATACTTAGTGGTACAAGGTTTCTTTTCAGTGAACATTAAGGAACTATTATTTCAATTGGGTGGCACATGTCATTAAGCAAATTTATCATGCACAATCTAAGTCATTTTCATATGACATAGAATGCTTGTAACTTGACCATGGAGGACTTGGACTTCAATATAATTTGCTTAAAAGGATTGCATTCAAATGAACCTCATGAAAGCAAATACAACTCAAGGAGTGCATACAACATACACAAAAGATGTACGACAAATGTGCCACTATGTAGTTAACCTTGGTATACAATCAAGTGCATCAAAGCTTGCAAGTAAAAAGCAAGGAGGTTATGAGAGATTTGACTTGACTACAAAGCCATGATATAGAGACCTTTTGAGGTTATGATAATTGATTTGTAATGTTAGACATGACTCATCCCCGAACAACAATCAGCAGAAATTGTAATTTACGTGGCAACGTGATTATGAGCAACATTACGAGATTATGAAGAATTTATAATGAACAAGTCTTCAAATAAAAATGAGCTTGCAAGTTAACATGCCGAACTTTTACAAGTGTAAATCACTTGTAAATGATGATGAGATTCCATGTTATTTGATGATTTGGAATAATTGCAAAAAGGCCAAGGATGAATACAAGAAATTCCTTGTAAGTGCAATAACATATTTGCAAGTGATGGTCGTTGACAAACAGTGAATATTATGGTATTCTAGAGCTAATGACGACTGATATACAAACGACTGCAGCAATCCCCACATATATTGAAATGCATATATTAGAATGCAATAATTCTCCAAACAACACTCATAGGAAAGGCTGAGAATGAACGCAATAACATCATGCAACTAATCACCACTCATCATCAAGTAAGTACATCAGTCTTTTGTAAGTAGAGGCGGATAATACAAAATGAATGCAAGTTCCTACCAGCGGCAATAGAAATTCCTCTATACATGTAATATGCCATATAGAAGAAGGATACAAGGAGCCTACAATAAGCACTGAGATACTTATACAATTTGTAATGAGGCAGCAACAACTATATTGAGCCTCTACCAGTAGAAGCAGAGGATTCATAACAGATACATATGACTACAAACCTCTACAAGTTATCGTAGAAAAATTGTCATATGTCCAAAATACTCCCGCACATGCACTGTAACTTTTATGCACATATGTACACATAAGGGGACATATAATAAACTCACATGGGTCCCGATGAGCGTGTTATTGGTACACATGTGACATTTAGGGATGCTGTGCGGGCTAAATGATGAATTTAAGTTCGAACTCGATCCTTCTCGATACGGTTTGAACTATTAAATAAATATGCGGTCATAAGGTCGACCAGGATATTTATTTTATACATTCATATTAAGTCTTCAAGGCCCTTTATAAGAAAGATTCATCGATAAAATCATTCATCCGCATGGGCCCCGACGAGGGTGTTGTAGGAACATACGTGACGTCTAGGGATGCTGCGTGGGTCAATAAATTTGAACACAATTTTCCTAAGCAAGTAAATTATAGCCGATAAGGTTTGACAAATAATTACAAACTGCCCCTAAACACCCGCATGGGCCCCAGCGAATGTGTCATAAGTACACACATGACGTTTAGGGATGATGCGCAGATCAATAAGTTATTCAAGTTCGAGCCCGATCGTTCTATACGGATCGATATGAGTCGAAAGGGTTCGAACAATAAAACAAATATACGGTTGCGGCGATTTTGCTCCAAATGACACGACAGGATAAACGATTATGACTCGGGGCCCTTTGAACTGGGTGATTTTGCTGCCAAATGGCACCACGAAATACTGGTCTTGGCCAAAACCAATACGCTCCTTAGTGACATCAAATCCTTGAGATATGAATCAATAGGATATGATCGATAGGACACAAAGCCCTGTTAGCTAAGGTGGATTCAAATTTGTCACCTTAGATAAACATCCACCCCAGGTCTACAAGGTACCCTTGGACGAAGTAACCCATGGCTGCCGACAAGAATTCTTCTGCTAGGTTGGGTCGACTACCTCCTCTGACTAAGTAAACCAGGGACCAGGATGGCCCGAGACGACGGAACCATGGGATGTTGATCGGGTCCATCATCAATTCCCCCACCATCCGCTTTAAGTGCAAGGTGGTGAAATTTCTATTTTAAATGTCAAACTTTTCAAATTCCCAACTTCAAACCTAATTCCCAAATTTCCTAAGCCCAATGCTGCTATTATATGACATATAACACATATATTTACGTATCTGATTAACGACTAGCCTTAATCAAAAGTTCTCTCTCGTTATCGGGAGGGGTAATTAACTATAGGGGATTGCGCCTATAGGAAACCAGAACTCAGATCATAAAGTCCTCGCAAAATGAGGGCCGAATCTCTGGGTAGTGTCTTATCTACAAACCCATCTGCCTTCCCAAAATTTACCCCGGAACTAAATTCGTTAAAACACCCCCCGAAGAAAGAAAAGCAAAGCGGGCGGAAGCCGGTCCCAGATTTTCGGAGCCCCCAATTGACTTACCAGGTAAACAACAAAGGAAATATCAGGTTTAGTAAATGACAAATAGTTTAACTTACCAATGATTGAAATTCAATAGAATTGGAGGAAGATCATCCTCCACACTATGATACTTTATTTTTACTTTTTATGGAGTATCCACATGAAAAGTATTTTGAAGTCCTACCAATTCAAGATAACACCGGAGGAATTAGTGTGAACTTTCAAATTTAATAAGAGCAGTAAGATGCTTCATATTAAATGTGCCTTGACGATTTTGAAAATAGATGTTTAGAGCTAAATTTGTCCTGGTGATATTTTTGCCACTAACACAAATTAACATAAGAGCAGTACATTAGATGTCTTGCAAAGAAATAAAAAAGGGTCATATTAGCTTTTTTTTTTTATTGGAGAAACAAGTTAAGGTTGATTGGAATTTATCAAATTATACCCAAGTGGCGAGTAGGCTTTCAATCCATATAGAGAACACTTTAGTTTACTTTACATCCAAAGAAGAAAAGGAAATGATAGGTCGAAGAAAAGTAAATCTCCTCTTTTAAGTCACCATAAAGAAAGAAAATTCTAACGTCCATTTGATGGAGTGCCTATTCTTGTAAATTAGCAATGGAGAACCAATCATATTGTAGTTATTGTAGCCATCGGAGCAAAAGTTTCTTTATACTCAACTTCACATTCTTATTTTGTTATCAAGGCCAATCAAATATGACTTATATGATTCGGAGTATCATTGGAGTGAAGCTTGATCTAGCGAAGCCATTTGTAGTCATTGGCTTTAACATGAATAATATCCCATTCATGATTTATTCTGAAGGGTGCTAAGCTCTTCAAGTATAGCTTCCTACCAACTATCATGTATAATAATATCTTAATAATACAAATGAATGCATATTACAGAATCCATAACAATATAGAGGACAAGTCATTATGAAATATTGTCTTACAGTGACTGAGTTCTAGCTGGTGAGCTTAGATGGTAGATTAATTTGCACATGTTCAAATGGCGAGTTGGATTTGGAATTGGTATAGTGGATATTCTGTTTTAAGTTTAAATCATTTGTTGCAAGGATTTAGTTTATCAAAATTAGAAAGAACATATATTTCTGATCGAGGTTGAACATTTGTGGGAAAAATAATTATGTTAAAAAGATATACAAGAAATGCAAAATCTAATAGATAATGGATCATATAACAAGCATAACATTTGTGAGAAATGCTATAACCCATAAATGCATATTCAATTGATTGAGCATTGAGTTTATGAAGTTCATGGGACGATAGATAAATAAAATAAATACAATCAAAAGTATGCATATCAGGGTAGTTGAAATGTATATGAAAGAGACGATAGTAAGGAGATTTAAACATTAAGACACGAGAAGTCAATCTATTAATTAATTAACTCAGAATCTAGAGGGAAAAGAAGATTAAAACAACAAAATTAAAACAAAATCTAATAAATGGAAATTCTTATATTCAAAACACCATTTAGTTGAGATATACTGGGACATGACTGTTGGGAAATAATTCCCATTTTTGAAGAAAATCATGAAAATCAAGTGACATATTCACCCTCATAAGTGGATCTTAACAGTTTGACGTTGAAGGAGCATTGAATTTCAACTTTGGATACACTTTTTTGAAAGACATGAAGTTTTAGATTTATAGTGAAGAAAATAAACTCATATATTTGTTGTGATCGTCAATGACTGTCATAAATCTCTTATAATTTGACTGCGATATAGTTGGAGTAATCCCATATATTATTATAAATCAGCTCAAATTAGATTTTAGTGTGACAATCATGTGATGGAAAATTAAGACTTGCTTTTCATGATTTTTTGGTTGAGTAATCAAAATAAAATGAGAAGATAATTGATTTTTATTATCCAACCAAGTAAAGTTTATTAAATGAGATAAATTAATATATTTAAGATGACCTAAATATTTGTGGATAGTTCATATTTTTTGACTTATAGTAGTACAAGACAAAAGGACAACTTTAAGAATAGTAGGACACTAGGAAAACAATCATCCAACTTTAAATCCCTTCATGAGTATCTTTCCCATCATAAGTTACTGCATTGTTGTCCTTTTTTGTTACTAAAAGGTGGCTTGTCTCATTAAAGCATTGCTCCTCGCAAAGTGATTCTTTAAAGCACACATCTAAAGAAGAAGGGTCACAACTCATTAAATTGGAATGAGAAGCTTTAACTTGACTCTGAGTCTCATATTCTTATTGATTATAAACATTTTGTAAATACGTTAGCATATCTTTAGCTATCTTATATGCCTTTGATTAAGAACAATCGCCTAATTAATATAGATCCTAAGAAACATACCATAACTCATGTATCTTTGATTTGCTACTGAGCCAATATTGGAAACTCAATAGGGGCAGGATTAGGGGTGTAAGCAGGTCGAGTCGATCTTGAGTCATGCCAAACTCGAGCTCGACTCATCAGCCAAACTGCCGGCTCGAACTTGAGTCGAGCTCAGGAGGCGTGCTTGAGCTCAGTTTGTGACAGTATAGGCGGGCTCGCAAGACAGCTTGAGAGGTTGTTGCAAAAGCAAAAAAAATGAAAAACAAGTGAAGATCACCGCTGAAAAAGAAAGGTTGCATTGCTAGCAGCTCACTTTCTCTTAAGCAACTTTTCCTTTTTCGGTGAAGAATAAGTAGGCTTTGCTGTGAGTAATTAAAGTGATGCGTTTCTTTTTTTCTTGGGAAGGTGGCTGAAATTTTAATATTAATATTTTAAGAAAAGCTATAGTCGTGCAACCTACTGCAACCTAATACTGATGATGTCTTCTTGGAAGCTCCAACTTTGCTTATTATATTATTTTTTTAAATTGTAAAAGATATTATTTTTTTTAATTTCTAAGAATTATTGTGAGCCAGCTTGCAAGCTCATGAGTCGAACCCTGCCAAGCTTGAACTCGAGTTCGAGGCTTGATAAACTCGACTCGCGAGATCGTTATCGAGTCAAGTTTGAGCCGGCTAAGCTCATTTACACCCCTAGGCATGATTACTAGCATCAATGTGTACCCACAATTCTTTTACCATAAGAGATGGTGGAAATTGAAAATTTCAATTATAATAGTTTTTTTGTAAGGCGAGCACTAAAAAATATATAAATTGTTATTTGATATGGTTGATAGATGCCCTTTAAAAATATCATGGAGCGAGAGAGAATCCCTAGAGATGATTGTTGAGAAATAAGCTTAAAAAAGAATGGTGCCACAGGACAATCCCCTAAATCAGACCAGATTCTCAAGAGATCAACCCTGCAATACTAGAGCTTGATTTTAGGATGTGGATGGCATGCTAATGGTGACAAGTGAAATGAGGTATGGGTGGGTGGATCATTGGAGGTATCAAGCGCCGGAGGTGTTGAGATCGCTTGTTGGAGGAATCTTTCAAAGATAACATGTGTGGCTTAGAAGAGATCGATCCTTATAGGTGGAGATGAGGAGAACAAGATTGGGTGTTATAGGTGAAATGATTGCTCTATTGAGCAAGATGAGGTCGATGAGATTGACAGGGTTTTAGTGCTGTTGAGGAATAGTGTTGCCTGAGGGAGACAAGGTTGTGAGATCAGCCGTTGAAGGCAACAGGGTCACATTGTTGGAGAACGAGCACTACTGTAGATGAGATGACTGATAACATATTAATCGGGCTCCTTGGTCTCATTCAGAGGGTAAATTATTGCATCCGGTCACCGGACAGGGAGATAGGTTCGGATATTAATAAAATATTATTTTAAATTAAGCGCAGGTAAAGCGCAGACAAAGCGTAGGCAAAGCGCAAGTCAAAAGCGCAGTCAAAGCGCACCTAAAGCGCAATCTATGTTGCACCGATACACCTATTTATGAAGGCGTGCTGTATCCGATACACCGATACACGGATACGCCTCCGATACTCCACCGATACGTGTCGGATACGCTAAAGCCGTATCCAATTAAAATACTATTTAATTTCAAAAGGACACGCGTATCCGATACGCGTGTCCATTGAAAAACAAAAGAAATCCGAAAAAAAAGACGTGTCGTATTTACTTCCACGGTTGCGAGCAAGATTCTCTCATTTTCGAGATGAATTTTAGTCTCTTGATGATATGAAAATATCAAAATTTACTAATCTTTCACTTGATCAGCCTGAATTAAAAGCTATGATATTTATTGAAGATGATATAGAAGTTCAAAGACAAACCAATGAAGAAGATAATTATATAATTCCCTCTATTGAATAGTTGAAACTTCAAGTGCTAGATAATTTATGTTTATGCTTTTGTTGTTTTACTAGACATTTAATGCTTGCTTATATTTTGATATTATAAGCTACAAGGCTACAAATGATGTTGTTGTCAATTTTTTTTGTAATTTCAAATATTATGCTTTGTTTGTTTTCTTAATTTTTATGTATGATTTATAAATTATAATGCCGTGTCCGCGCCGTACCCGTATCCTGTATTTTTAGGAATTGGCGTGTCCCGTATCCGTATCGTGTCGTATCCGTGTCGCCGTATCCGTATCGGTGCAACATAGAGCGCAATTAAAGCGTAAGTCAAAAGAGCAGTCAAAAGCACAGGTGACATGACAAATTTTTATTGGATGTCCGAATCTATCCTCCGCGTCCGGTGATCGGATGCAATCATAGTGTTCTTATCATTGTTTTTAGAATAGTTGGCATGATATGAAGTTTCAGTAACTACAGTGGTCAGATCGTTTGCTTCTTAAATACAAATATTTACAGTGATAATACTTAATCATACAGATTTATGGCCTCAATTGAACACAATAATATAGGAATAATGGCTTAAATTCAGCTGATAACATCGATCCAACAGTTCTTTGTCGTCCATAACTAAACCTGCATCAAATATACCAACATTTACCTAAAGAAACGATTCTCAACCTCAATTTGAATCTCATATAATGCAATCTGTACATTCGACACTGGCTTGCTAGAATTAGACAATTTGCTGTCTTTATATTTCTTACACTGAAAATTCCTTTTTAGGTATCTCTTCTCTATGAACTCGTCAAAGAAAGCTCCAAGTGAAGTTTGACTTAGCTAAGGAAGCACCTAGTGGGTATTGTTGTTGAACAATACTCTACTGGCGCTCCTAGATGCTGCAGTGAACTGGAACTTAAGGAAGTTTTGATGTTGTATTTTCTTGAGGCTTCCAAAAAAAAAAAAGTCTCCTTTTTTTTTTCCAAAAAAAAAAAAGGAGACTTTCTGATAACTCAAATATATGAATGCCATTTTGAGGAAGAAAGATCATGGATTGTGGGTAATTTGATACCATCTGTTACTTATTTGTTAGGAGATAAGTGCTCTTTCTTTCAAGATCAAATTATTCTTTTTCTGATTTCCAAATCTTTCATATCATCCTATATATCACTTTAGTATATGCTGTTAAGTATCTAATTCTTGTTTTTTAAATTTAATGCTTACTATTTCAAACTTTTATTGTGAGGCATCAGCCTAGTGTTTAGTATTGCTTTTGTTGATCTCTATTGAGATTAAAATGTTTTTGCCCAGCACTTTTTTTACCACTATAAAAATTTCATATATTGTTGCTATTTTAGTTTTTTTCATAGAGATAGAATATGAAACAAGTATATATATGAGAAAGTTGGAGTAGCTATAGTGGCAGATAAGATTAGAGAGTAATCTTAGATAGTTTGGTCACTTAAAACATCAGCCTTGTGACGACTCTTTTAGGAGAGTAGATATATTAGATCTAGCTTATATTAAGAAAGATAAAGACAGAAATAAAAAGACTTGTTTAGAAATTATTAAAAATGATATTTTTTCTATTAGATTTGAATGAGAATTTGATCCTTAATAGGGTACAGTGAAGAAAAAAGATTTGTGTAAGCGATCCCATATAATGGGATAAAGACTTGTTGTTGTTGTCATCATCTTTTAAATCTGCTATATTATTGGATGAAGATGTTCTGCTCATGATTTGTGATCCTTTTTGTGCAGGTTAATTGCCTGGCATTCAATCCATTCAATGAATGGGTTGTAGCGACAGGTTCAACTGATAAAACTGTTAAGCTTTTTGACCTTCGCAAAATTAGCACCGCCCTACATACTTTTGACTGTCACAAGTAAGCATCATTTACTCCTCTTTAACAAAGGGTCATCCTGCATGTGCTTACTTTTCCAAACTTCTTTACCTGCTAGAGAGGAGGTTTTCCAAGTTGGCTGGAGTCCCAAGAATGAGACGATACTTGCATCTTGTTGCCTGGGTAGGAGGCTTATGGTGTGGGATCTAAGCAGGTATATGTTTCAAAGCTGCGTGCTGAGTTTTTTTTTTTTGTCCATCCCACAATGGTCCTATATTAGAATGAATTACAAAGGTTTCCTTATCCAGTGCCATACAAAAATATTCAAATAGCATTTAGTTTGGTTATCATCAATTGATGTGAAGTTTTACTAATGTCTTCTGTATAATTTCCAAGCCTCGACCAGCAGAAAAGCATGGGGTGGACTGATCAGAAGACCTGTGGCCATTTTATTCTTGTATCTGTTATCTGCCCATTCTGCATCGGCTTCTGTTTATTAAGCATATCTATCTCATTCCCCTTCAATAATTCTCAGTCTGCGCATCATTTTCTGTTGTTGAACCCTATTGGTACCTTTCTATAAAGAACTTTATCCATTAGGTTACTATCCTCTAGCCCTCTCTTTTGCTCTTTTGTTTGTCAATGATCACATTGCAAGAGACAATTTCCATCGAAGATTCTCAAAAAAATATTGTTGGGAGTAGGATCTAAGTTCAATTTTACCTAAAAATTATCATGAGCACAAGGTGTCTTATCGACTATTTGGGCTTGGCTTTATAATCATTACATGTTATCCCTTCCACTTGGCTTTGTGTAGGTTGTCATTTTGGGTTGATGGTTCGAGTTCAGATTTGGCTCGATCCGAATATGCTTAACACAAACTCAACTCATACATTGCATGGGTCAAAATATCTGATCCAAACCTAACTATTTTGAACCCAACTTGTTTGACTCATCATATGGATCATGCATTTTTTTATATCAATACAACCTATTTTACTTAGAATTCGACTTGTTTAACTTAACATGACCCATTTAACCTAAACTAAACTCAAATAACAATCAGATTGATTTTGAATCAATTTTGGGTTAACCTGAATCTAGACAAAATATTTAGTCGGGTTTAAGATTTTAGACTTGAACTCTATTTGAAGAGTAATCGGGACAACTCGAACTTTGGTTTTTCGAGTTGGGTTTGAATTAATTCATTTATTGAGACCATCACTACTAAGTTAAAAATAGACTTATTGTGAACTAGAAAAAAAGGTTTCTTTTTTTTTTTAACAAGGTAATTGTAGGGCAAAGTGTAGTCAAACAATATAGTGAAATAATTGTTGATGTATACCTCAAAATTAATAAAGAAAGTTATCAAATAGAGACTAGTGCTTTAAGAGGAATTTTAAATGATGTGACATTCTCAATCCTCCAATATAGGTATTATTTAGTAGTGGTAAATTGAAACATGAAAGTTGAACGAAAATAGATTTTGGATAATTAAATAATTGCAATAAAAGATTATCATAGTAGTTTAAATTACCCAGTTACATTTATTTGTAATTTTGTACATTATCCACCCACCCCTTCACACTGACTTTGCCTTCAAGGTTGAGTAGGAAAAAAAGACTGAACTTTCTTAATAAAAAGAGATATTCTATTTCTATATCTTGAGCTTAATGTTTATTTAATAAAAAGAGATCGTCCTTGCATTTCTTATTGCCTTTAATAGGTGAGGGCATAGCATGGGATAGAGGCAAGCGACAGAACAAAAAAAAAAATGCATTTTTATCTTATTTGAAGTGGATGTCGGTTAGTCACTGATAATTTTGTTCTATATTAGGGTCAGATTAAAGCTTTCTTTTCACACATGTTTATTTAAAAAGAAGCAAAGTTGTCAAATTTTTTTGCTAAAAGAAAACACGAATTCAGTTGGCGTAGTCCGCATGTCGCGTGAGCCTAGGGGAATTGACCAAGGCTTTTGGCACACTCCTCACAAACTTGGATCTAGCACTTGCGTGATGGCGACGATTCGTTTGGCACACTCAGCCCACCTAGGCGAGACGTGGTCGACGTGCAATCGAGAGCGTGAGTCTGGGCTCATCTGTTAGCTGGATTAAATAGTCAAGGATGACATAGAAATAATAATTCAATTTATTTATTAATAAAAAATTACATTCGTGATCACCCGGGGAAAGATTGGTGGTGCGTTAACTTGCTATAAGTAATGCTTATATTATGAGATTTGTAATTCACACTAATTATAATTTTTGTCTCAAACAAACTACTATGTATCGTAGTCGGGATATCGTCCACCCATTTGCAGGTGGTCACGGGCAGAATGCGAGCTCGATGCAATAAAGCGATGGATGATGTTGTCGAGTTAGCAAGCAAGGTTGACAGATCATTGTATATTGATTGAAGTGTATTTGATACACATGAGCATTAGTCCTCCCCTGTTGAGCGGCCATACAGACACCGGACCGATGCTAAGGGGTCAAGGAGATCAATTTTAGATTCTCTTAGGAGAAGCACTGCCACTGATGTACGCGCTGACAACTTTCAGGCATCGAGTGCATTCTATGTACATAGGCTCTGGAGGTCATCTCATGCCATCGAACTTTTAGGCTGGTGGATCTTTAATAGCATGAGAAGTATATCCATATGCTGCGGGACCTTCTTCAAATTATTTTAGCCCATTCAACGCACATTTGCCAACTCCATGAGGTCAGCCAGAGACAAGAAGCAGACCCATACACCTCATCTCATATGTATATTCCGGATTGGATGGGTTCATTGGGTTTGCAAAATAGATTTTGGATAATTAAATAGTTGCAATAAAAGATTATCATAGTAGTTTAAATTACCCAGTTACATTTATTTGTAATATTGCATCATTAATAATATAATACTTGCATTTACATTCTCTTATCCATAGGATTGACGAAGAACAAACACCTGAGGATGCAGAAGATGGCCCACCAGAGTTGCTTTTTATCCATGGCGGACACACTAGCAAGATCTCTGATTTCTCCTGGAACCCTTGTGAGGATTGGGTCATTGCTAGCGTTGCTGAAGATAACATACTTCAGATATGGCAGATGGCAGAGAATATCTACCATGACGAAGATGATTTGCCCAACGACGAGCCTTCAAAAGCCTCTTAATATAAATTCATGATCTTCTTGGGATAATTGAAGGGGCTGCCTTCACAATATTCTAGGAATGCCTGCTATTTATTAAAGCTGAATTATAAAGGGTGGGTGGCTACTGGCTGTTTTGTATTTTAGGCTTTCTTTGAGATGATTTTATATTGCTTCTTGAAGTAACTTTTTAGATGTAAAATTGAATTATAAGGAACTTTGATTACTTGCAGCTGAAGAGTAGGACCGGATTACCCCTCAATATTGGGTCTTGAAATGATTTTTGTCATTTTTAATGTCGCAAGTTATAGGTCTTATGATCAAGGCTGGGAAAATCAAACTCGAGATAGAATATGAAGGAGATATTCTAAATTTAATGGTTTAATTGGAGTTGAATCGAATGACTTAACAAATATTAAAATTATTTAAATGATATAGCAATACAAATGTATACTTAAAAAATAAATAAAATTTATATATAAATAAAAAAAAATTTATAGTTTTAAATTTTAGAAGATTTATTTATTAATTTTAATCCATAATTAATATAAATTTATTTCACATATTAGTCAATATATTTAATGTAAAATATTGTTAATTTATGTTATATGTTCAAATATGATATATGCCTAGTGTATATAAAACAATTGCATAATAAAATTATATTTATAAATTTATGTTAAATCGTTTGTAATTAGCATTAAAAAATTAATATGATATATTATGTAATTAATTATGTAAATAGATGAAATTAAATATTATTGATTAAAAAATAAACATTATTTATATTATAAGAATTATATAAAAATATGTTTGAAAATATGTAAGTAGCAAATTTGAGATTATATTTTAACTATTTGGTTCAATATCACTTTACATTGTCTTAATATTATTTATATAGATTTTTTTAATTTGCCAGAATAAAGAAGTCATTGGATAATGGGGCTAAGTGAAAAAAAAATTAGTTGAAGTTTTTTTTGTCAAATTATTATTATATAAATGTAAGGTTATATTAAAATTAAATATATTAAATTTAAGTTAATTTGCTATGCTTAACATTTATGTTAAATTTATTAATTAAATTTAGTTAATTATATAAATGTGATAATAATTGTCCAAGACTGATTCAATGGTTTATTGGTCGAACAATCAGAACACTGAGTTTAATACGAAAGGTGTATTGGAATTCTAGTTAATCAATTGGTTTTTGCTTGATCGGTTGAACTTGCCAGTTTTCAAAACAATGCTTATGAGTTATGACCTTTTGCATAGCTCACTTTGGTATGTTGGTTTGATGCTTTAGTTATCAATTAAGAGATTTTGGTTTCGAGTCTTGCATATGTGATGTGTATGAGTTTTGTCTTAAATGTATAAAAAAGAATGAATATAGGATATTTTTTGTTGCTTACTCATAAAATAATTTTTCATTTATATATTTCATGATTATATTAAGGGAAAAAATAAATTAAAACTTTGCATTTGTTGTGATAGATAAAACAATATCTCTAATTTATAGACAATATTTTTAGAGGCACCATTAAAATGAATATGAAAGCTTGGATCTTAATGATGATGCTAATTTATGTTAAAGGATATATACAAATAGAAACTTTGATGTAATGGGTCTACCAAGTAAACATTCATTGGCTATAGTCCAAGATTGAGACATTAGTTATTATTGCATATGCTCTATGTTATACAAATCATGCCAAGGTGAACACACTAGAATTTAATAGTGGTTTGGTCAAATAATGATCTACGTCCACTCCTCAGAGTCCTCCTATCCGAGTATTGCACTAAAACTTTAGTGTCTCTTCTTTAGCCCCCATAGTTAGGCAGAGAAGTCCTTACAATCCTTTCACCAACCTCCTTTTTTTCACCCTCCTGGGGAAGGCAGTGAATTTCACACTTCTTTTTCACCCTCCTAGTGAAAGAAGAGAACATCGACAGTCTTCGAGCTAAGGATCTTCTTCCCAGAACCACCCAAGAAACCAAGCAAGACAACCAAAGTAAACATGGTAGAAGCTTGCTCGAAGCAACCGTATGAAAACCCCACACACTCCTCCCTCTCACACAAACTATCATTTCTCCTTCCCAAAGCTCTCTAAGATCTCTTCTCCAAGATCTTTCTCCAGAAAATCCAACAGCGAAAGGCTTGAAACAAGTCTATTAAGAGATATTTGAAAGTTTGTGCAGGTTGTTAGACCTAATAGAACTGTCCAAGGCTAACCAAGAGGAGGATGAATTGATAATTAAACAAAATTCTATTGGATTTTAGTAAACCGTTTTAAGAAATTTTAATCAATGATCCTGAAGTATGTGGTTGTTTGTAGAAATATATTTTTACAAAATATTTTTTCAACCACAATAACAATAAAGTACAGAAAATAAAAAATGCAATAAAAAATAAAAGAACAGAAGAAAACCAAATTTTAAAGTGGTTCGGTTCAACTAGACCTACGTTGACTCCCTAGAGACTAATTCTTTAGATATTACATTAAATAAAAGTGACTCTCCTTTTTCTCCCAAAGCAAGGCAGAGAAGCCCTTACAAAATCTATCTTCCACCAACTTGGTGCGGCAGAGAACCGTCATCCTTTTTCACCCTCCTAGTGAAGGAAGAGTACCGTAATCCTTATTCACTCTCCTGGTGAAGGCAGCATAGCGTCGTCCTTTTTCACCCTCCTGGTGAAGGCAAAGTACCATCATCCTTTTCCACCCTCCTGGTGAAGGCAGAGTACCCAATCTACTTCGAAGATCTTCTCTTAAGAGTCTTCAAAGAAGTAGGACAGTGTTTTGAAAAATAACTAAGAGATCATCACCTTTGGGCAATCTTATGAATCCATCACAATTTCCTTTTAAAAAATCTCTCACTCTCCACTCCCAAACACTTTCCCAAATCACTCTCTTTTTCCACTCTCAAGAGAAATTCACAGTATAGAAAACATATAAAACATTGTCCATAAATTGAATTTTCAAAGTGAAAACGAGTCAGATCATACAATACGGTCATGGATCGTTTGTATAAATAATTCAAAAATCATGGTATGATTTGGTATGAACACTTTTTTGTACACTATTAGTCATCTATACGATTTATAGATCGTTTGTATGAACAGTTAAAGTTCATCTGGACGATCTGGTATGAAGCTTATTTCATACACTATTAGTCGTTTGTACGATATTTTGATTGTCTGTACGAACAGTTAAAATTCATTTGGATGATCTGATATGAAGCTTATTTTGTACAATATCTATCATATGTACGATATTTAGATTGTCCTAGATGATCTGGTACGAAGCTTATTTCATACACTATCAGTCGTTTGTACAAACTAACTTCGTACAGTATGAATATGGTTAATTTTTTTTTTCAATTTCAATTATAACTCTCTCCCTCTGTGTATGTGTGCACAATTACTCAATTAAAATCACACTTTCTCAGACTCAAGAAAATAAAAATTACTGACTTCATTACATGAAATCATATTCTACTATGTCTTGAAGTCTTCAGTAGTCTGGAGTATGATTTTCCTGAAATATTTGTACAGACAAAAATAAATAGACATATATCCAATGTGTTAGGAAAAAAAAGTAATAATATCATAACAATAATATTTTGTCATCATAAAAAAATCACATTACACAAATCTCAATCTTGATTTTTAAGTTGCAACAATCTCCCCTTTTCTTATGATGGAAAAATAATTATTATTTGGATTAACATTAAATTTCCTTTTTCTCCTAAGCTCCCCCTCAATGAATGCTTAATTAAAAATAAGGGATTATTGAAAAACACAAAATCAAAATGAATTCAAACACAAGACCAAAAAAAAAAAAAAATCGAATTAAAAAATGCAACGCGCGCACACACACACACCCAACACAACATGATTTTTGGCTAACAAACACAAGACCAAAACAAACACACACGATTAATTCAATCAAACAAACAAATAATAAACAGGTCCCCCCCCTTTGATAACAGCAAAAAGGAAAGTACATTTTGAAAAAGTAAGTTGCTATTGACAAATCTTATAGATGAAGAACAAGACAATTTTAAACTATTTGCAAATACAACATTAATGTCTTTATGTGAAAAGGAAAATATCATATTTTAAATCAAAGAATAAGTAAGATAAGAAAAGTTAACCAAGTTCACTGTTCATTCTAGAATTATCAAATAAAATAATTATTATAAAAATGATGAAATAAAGATCAATTAGTTTTTGATTTAATAGTGGATGTTATTGTTGATTATATGGATTTGTGTAAGAAATAGAGAGATAAAAGAAAGAATTATATGATACTTTCAATTGTCAACATTACACATCTTTTCAAGTTTTGACATGCTTTGTGCATCTTTTCAGTTTGGATTAATTTTATGCCTCTTTTTTATTTTTAGCGAATATTGTGCATCTTTTCAAATTTGTGGCATGCTTTATGCATCTTATCAAGCTTGGCACATTTTGTGCATCTTTTTATATTTTTGATATCAATAAATCACAAAACAAAATTCAATAATTAACAAAAATAAATACATTGAACAAAAAATTAAAAAAATAAGACATCTTTTGTAACAATTATAGTTAAATAATATTTGTCTATGAGAACATGAAGATGATTTTCTAATATACATCTAATCATAATTTAATTTAAAAATTTTAAAAATTAAATTTTTCTAGAAAATTAAGTTGTTGAGAAAAATATTTTAAAATTTTATTCCATAGATTAACTATATTTGATTAGTCTATAGAAACTTAAAATAATTCAAGAGTATTAACCTCAAAATAAGACAAATATCATTTTATTTAAAAAAAAACAAACTCAAGATACAATGCAAATAGAGCTAAAATAATAATACAAACATTCAAATGCCATCATATGAAAGCTAAAAAGCAAAAGCATACAACAACTACAATAGAAAATAAAAATGGTGTGGACCTCTAAAAGGACACCGCCGGCTGCATAGTGCAGAGGGGTATACGACCGCACCACCCCGAGGAATAGAGATGATTGTAGGACTCCGTGCTCCTAAAAAATGGGCCAATAGAAGGGCAGATTAGATCATACATATGACTAACCATTGAGGATAGAGGCTCTCGCAACCACACCACGATGGGTAGCAATATATATGACCTGATCAAAACAACGGGTTTCCTCCACCTGATACATCAGCTTGAGTGGAGTTTATTTGATGTGGGATTCAGTTTCCCATGGGCTCAAGCCCCCGTGGTTAATTATATCATAGGCTGGAGCCCAAAAAAACTCTCGATTAAGGATTCTACATTATTCTTTCTAAAGTGGGATTGGCACAAGGGCTAAGAATAAGAAGTCCTATTTAAATAGGAAGAAAGGTTCAAATGGATTTGTCAACATAAGTGGATCATATTGACATCCAGAGGGACTAAAGTAGTGAGAAGAAACTGGAGAAAATAAAGTCAAGCACTCCCAACATATATGAGAGAAAGATGCACGTGGTGTCATCCTGTGACGTAGATAGGTAGGGTTTATAGCTCCCGAAGAGAGGGGAACTTACCTACCATTTAGGCATACTATGAGACACCTCAATATAGTAGCCTTGAACCCTAGATCTAATGTGGGCTTAGTGTTCTACTCAATACTAACACCCGTGTTCTAGCTAATGTAGTGCAAAACCTGGACTTACCCCGACCTGGATTGGGGAGCCAGCTAACCACCTTAGTAATTTAAAATCATGATGTCTAATCATTTATGAAAGATGGGTGGGTGGCTTAGTTTTTGGAAGTTAAGGCCGACATCTAGAGAGATCCTAAGTGGCCTTGTACTTATGTAGGATGAATGCTCCTAGAGCTAATGCAATTAAAATTTTGATTTAGTTAGTTTCTAATGCAATGCATGCTAGTTGAAAGTCTGAATCATGTATGCTTTTGAATTTTAAAAAATAGGCTAATATAAAAATAATTTTTAGAAAGAGACTAGACTTCCCCAGGTCGGGCACCTTATCCTCATTGGCCAGATTATCCGGACTCTACCCGTAGGCGGGGAAGTGTCTCATAGTAAGGGGGAGAAGAAGTGCAGTAATATGCATGTAACTCTGAACGGTTTCGACAGTTCCCTAGCGGCAAAGATTCACAAATAAAACACATCCCTAGCTCATTAGGTTTCTAAATTATTTAAACTTAAAATCTTAAATGCTAGTTATGAGTAGAAAATATTTTTAGTCCTTAAAGAGCCTAACAAAATCCAAGCTGAAATAAAAGTGGGATGCAAATCGCCAATAAACTAAGAAAAGCAAGCAATCCTAGAGGCAAACATTCACAAATAAAACACATCAGAATAATCAAATTAATTAATAAATGGCCATAGGAAAACTTCCTTTAATTATAAACTAGGGTTTATAGAAAGTAAAGTGGTCAGGTACCACTGCAAACAACCCGGATTTCTGGGCCTAAGAATGATGCAAATAATTTTGAGTGGAATATTGAGTCTTCAGCTCTTCAGCCTTCATGGACTTCTCCTCTTTAGACTCCTTTGATCTCTCCTCCTTGGTCTCCTTGGATTCGTCGTGGCTTGAATATCCAAATGAAGAGACAATTTTCCCTTAAAGGGGTATTGCCTTTTCTCTTTGGATATCTAGGAGCCATTTGAACTCGGTCTTTCAGATAGAAGAAGATGCTCTCTCTTGAGGATGTCTTCTTCTTTTAGAATTTGAGTTGAATAAGAATATCCCAACTCAAAGATACTTTCACAACTCTTACCAATATTACAAACATTTACATTAATAAAAAAATATTAAATTCTAGACTCTCCTGTAAGGTTATCCTAATAAAAGTTCCCAAGCAGTTATAATCATCCCAAGTAGTTTATATGAAAATTAAAATGCTCATTATTGTCACACTTAGCCATGCTCTTAATTATTTTGAGGGCTAAGCAGTCTCTGGAGCACCTATAACAGTTATTATTATTTATGATTTTTAGCCCTCATTTATTTAGGGGGGTTGAGCAAATTCTGAAGTGCCTATATAAAACATCATTAGTATTGAAATAATGACTATTGTCCTCGCTTTTATTTAGCGCTGTATGAGCATGACCACCTATAAAAAATATCATATCGATCCTAACCTAGGGGTAAATCTAATGCACAATCAAGTCAATTCCCATAGTATCATAAAAGTAAGAAAAAACAATATCAATTTTCATAATATATAGTAAAATCTCAAAAAGCCCGACACACAACAGAAAAGTAAACACCAGCCTAGCCTAGGTCTAGAAGTGGTGCCCTAACAAACAATTCTATGTGTGTGTAAAGGCCTGTGTGGCTAGGATAGCTCATAAGCTGGGTAGTTAGTTGTAATTACCTAAGTTCAAGTTTGTTGAAGGTCTGAAAAGAAAACTTTATTTAAAGTTTAAATATTAGTGAGTTAGGATCCATTTTAGTTAATTTAGTTTTTTGATCCATTTTTAATGCTTATGGTAGTGATATTTAAAGTTTAAATTGTATTAGCCAATTTTGGGAAGTCCCGGATCATCCTAGATGCTAGGCTGAGGGGGTCCAAAAAGTCACTATAAGAAATGGACTAGGTTTGGAGTTTTCTCACGATTGGGTGGACCAAAATTGTAGAAATTTTAAATGTAGCATCTATGTATGAAAAGAATCTATGGGGGACCATTTTCACGGTCTAAAAAGCGCTTTATGAGAAGCTATTTAACTCTACGTGCTTCTACCTAGGGTTAGCTTTATACCTCAATCCAATGAATGGATTCAGAAGATCTCTATATGGTTGAGCTTGTAGACTATCCTCATATAAATTCCTAGTTGAATGTGAGCTTTGATATGCCTTAGATCGAAGGGAATTTGTCTAGGAAGCTTTAGACCCTTAGTTCGCTAGAAGATCACCATTGACAGCTTGGGATGGTCGGATTTGAGTGGGAGAATGTGGGGAAGTGTTAGGGGAACTCTCACATGAGGAATATCAGGTTAGGATATCTTGGGAAAAGAGAATAATTGAATAGTCCCTATGAAGCCCTAATTTTTCTTATTTAAAGGCCTAGGGTCCATGGGGAAGGGCTAGGATCGAATCAAGACCTAATTAGGAGGGGATTAAGTCCAAGAAGTACAAGATTTGGCATTGGAGCTATTTTGAATGATTGTATGGCTTTAAATAACATTAATTTGACCCAAATAGGTTAAATTTGACCAAGATATACTATGGTTGACCAAGTCAATGGTTGACTTGATCAACCTAGTCAATTGAGTCAAAGGGCTGAGTGGATTGAACTAAAAAGAGTTTGAAATTGATTTTAATTTAATTAAGGATTAAATGGGTCTAATGGGTCAACCTGGGTTGACCTGGTCAACCAGGTTGACCCAGGACCTAGGTCTGGGCTCAGCAGATTTGGCTTGACTCCTTGAACCCATTGGGAAGGGTCTTGGGGTCTAGCCTGGTCAAATTTGACTAGGTCAACTCTTTGATCTAGGTCTAAGGAAAAAAATAGGTCAACAGTTGGAATATCTTGATTCAGAGGTGGATGAGGAGGGGTGAACATAGTAGTAAATTAGCTATTGATGGTGAAATTACTAGATGCGCCAAGAGGGGGGGTGAATTATATGATTAAAAACTTTCTTTAATGAAAGAACTCTTTTTATAACTCTATGCGGAAGCGAATTTCATTCACAATAAAAAGATATGTAATCAATTTCATCCACGCAATTAATCATAATAAAAATAAATGCGGAAATAAAATGCAGAAAATATAATGGATAGAACACACCAATTTATAGTGGTTCGGTCAAACAATGACCTATGTCCACTCCCCGGAGGCACCCTCCGAGTATTACACTAAACCTTTAGTGATTCTCCTTTAGCCCCCACAGCTAGGCGGAGAAGCCCTTACACAATCACTTCCACCTTCCCCGGTGCGGCGGAGGAGCCGGGTCTTTTGACACCAACGAGATCTTCTTCTTCCCAAAACTTCCTTCAAGATGAACCTTGAATCCGATGGTACTGAGGTGCAAGCTCGCCGGAGCAACCGTGTGATCTCCTTCACACTCCCTTGAAACCCCCTCCAAGGATCTTCTCCCTCTCTCAAACTCCACCCTTTCCTCTCTCCCTTTCAAGTCCTCTCTTCAAGTTTTCTCCAAAAGAACAAAGACACAATGGCTGCCAAAAGACTCTTACAAAGTCTTATGAGAGTGCTTAAATAGTGGTTTCAAAAAACCCTAAAAATACTCAATTCAGCCGTCAAATATCGTACTGTACGATCGCAAGATCGTCCAATATGATGTGCAGAAATTGACCTGTTAGTACTGTACGATGTGCTGTACGATCCAGTTCGTACAGTACGATACAGTTCGTCCAGTACGATCCAAATGACAAATTTCAGCCGTTTTGATTGAATAATCTCAGGATTAACTTAGGCAATATTTTAAATATCGTACAGTACGATTATGATCGTACAGTACGATTATACAACCTTTCAAATTCAAATTTTTGCCTAATTTAATGGACGGCGGGCTTTCTTATTATAACAAATCGTACAGTACGATATGGTGATCGTACAGTACGATTAGTTATATTCAAAAATAATTTTTCCAGGAAAAATAAAATATTTTAATTTATTTCTGTTACACCAGATCGTACAGTACGAAATAAATTCGTACAGTACGATGAACAGAAAAGTTAAAATATTTATAATCATTTTTTTTGCTCCCTCTGTTTGTGTGCTTGATCAACAAACTAACATACATCATTACAAGACTTGACTCAATAAATGAAAATTACAGACTCATTTAATACAACCAATTCTATGCAATCTTGAGCCTTGAATCTTCAAAGAACGGTGCATGATGTACCTGAAATATTAGACAACATAGAAAGACATATGCACTGCAAATACTAGGAGAAATAAAAGATTAATAAATATTATTTGTTATCATCAAAATCATAAACTCGAAAGCCCGAGTTGCAACAGATGGTATCTACTTGAGTGTTGATCGAGTCAAACTGTCTTCTGATCTAACCCATATCTTTATTATATATGGTATCATGCTGGTCTAGGTGAGTCTCAATATTAACAAATCGTTAATCAATGTGAGACTCAAGTCGGTCAAATTATTAGAGCATTTCTTAATAGAAATGCTGCTCAGGTCCAGGAGCAGCTGCAGGTGCTGAAGCCTCTTCTTCTCCTCCCATCTCATCTTCCTCATCCTCTTAGCCCAAATGAAAAAGAGCACTAAATTGGTAAAGTAGATTGGCAAATTATTTGGGGGTCAAGATGAATTAGATTGTACTTCTTCTCAAGGATATAGGCAAATATATGTCCTAAAGCCACATTCTTCTTCCTTTTAGCTGTAGGAAGTCTAATGTCTATTAGATTATTGATGTAGTCCAGAATCAACCGGGCTTCATCAATTGAAGTGTTCAATATTATAAGATAAGTGACTATAGAAAGCAAATGAGTAAGGTTTATACGATCAACAACTTTAGGAATAATTGAAGTTCTCAACACATACTGGATGATACTAGTATTTTGATTTAAAGTGTACACACGAGATAAGTAATTAAATGAAGGTACACTTCTAAGGGTTTGATTTATGGTGAACCAGTAAAAATCATCTTTTAATGTCATAGTGTGTGCCCTTACACCCTCAGTTGTAAGGTGTAAATATGTGCCTAAATTTACCTTAGTTATCTCTACCCTTTGGCGAAGAACAAAAAAGACATGATTGCGTGGTCCTGTCACATTCATTGATTAGCAAAAAGGTAATAGAAGGTGTAAAAATAAAAGACATGAATTAAAGTGAGAATGAAAGCAAATTGGGTAAAGCAAAAAGAGGCATTATGAAAAAGTTGATGTCTTCTTGAATAAAAAGATGAGATGGAGTCATCTTTACTTCGAAGTAATGCTGGTACACTTCTTCATTCTCTCTAGAAAGAAAATTTTCATCTGGTTGATTAGACCGAGATGAAGAACCCCTAGAATGTTTAGCATGCTTGCTACTGCTTGCCATTTTTTGAAAGATTAACTAGAAGAAAGTTTGAAAGCGAAGGGATGATGAAAAATATAAAGAATGGCCTTCAATTTAATGAAACTGAGAACATTCATACAGTACAACATAAGGTTTTTATGTATGAATATAATTTCATACGGGACAAAAATATTTTCATACATACGAATAGAAATAGTCAAAATAGTTAATGTGATGAAATGACTTTTCATAATACATAATTCTTGAGGAGTTGTATCATACACATTTTGACCAAATCGATCGTACATATTAACATGTTTTCATCCAATATGATCAGTAATAATTTTCATACCAAATTATTAGGATCATCCATATGCCAACCAACAACTGGATCATATAGATGAAATGTGATTTCATACATATGATCCTTGAAAATAACTATCATTGGAAAACTTGTCCCATTCATATAGATGAAAATTAACAGATTGTAAAGACGATGACATCAACATATAATATGATATGCTTACAAAAATCTCATTTTTGTCTGCTAAACTCAGGAAAAATATTATGTACAATTTATTAAATTTGTATAATATGAAAGTTATTCGTACAGTGTGAATAGATAAGTAACTTAAGATATGATAAACAAAACCCTTCTCCAAAAATAAATCAACGAAGATTCGTGAGATGCAAAAATGAAAATAAAAATAAGACTAATGGAAAAACAAACACAAAATAGAGGAAAAATCAACCATTAACAAAATACAAACAAAGAACAAACCATACACATCAACATATATTAAATACATTAAAAATGCAATTTGCTAAATTATAATTGTCAGGCATGAATATCAATCACATCTAATCTAGTTCTTAAGGTGCCAAATATTTCAAAGGCCAGTGATTTTGTGAAAATATTTGTAAGTTGATTATCAGTAGCTACATGATATAGCTCAATTTCTCCTTTAATGATATGGTATCTAATGAAGTGATGCATTATGTCTATATGCTTGTGTGGAGTGTTGAATAAGATTCTTTGAAATGCATATAGCACTTTTATTATCATAGAAAATTAAAATAATGTCAATTAAAAATCCTAAATTAGTAAGTTATTATTTAAACCAAAGAACTTATGCCACACAACTGCCTAATGCTATGTATTCTACTTCAGTAGTAGAAAGAGCCACTGAATTCTATTTTCTAATAGACTAGGAAACTAAAAAGTTTCTAATGAATTGAAAGTTTTAGAATTACTTTTATAATCAACCCTACATCTTGTAAAAATTGAATAAAAAAATCCAATGATTTCGAAAGAGGAGTTATGTCTAAGATACCATATCCCTAAGTTTTGAGTTCCCATAAGATATCTCAATTTTTTTTAATAGCAATCAAATGTGATTCCTTTAGATCAGCTTGAAATCTAGTATACAAACAAACACTAAATATGATATATGGTCTGCTAGCAATTAAGTAAAGTAATGATCTATTTATTCCTATAAATATCTTTTGATCAATAGATTTTCCCTTAGAGTCCTTATCTAACTACACTGAGAAACTCATTGGTGTAATCAATGGTTTAACTTTATACATTTCATATTTCTTAAGAATGTCCTTAATATACTTTGAATGGCTAAGAAATATTCCATTTTCTTTCTGCTTTATGCTAAAATTGAGAAAGTAACTCAAATCTTCCATTAAACTTAATTCAAATTCACTACTCATTATTTTTGAAAAATCATCACAAAGATTTTAATTTGTGATTCCAAACAAGATATCATCAACAGATATTTTAATAATGAATATATCATCTATATTTTTTAAGAAGAGAGTGGTGTCCATACTTCCTTTAACAAATGATCTTTCTTGTAGGAATGCGCTTAGCCTCTCATACCAGGCCCTAGGTACTTATTTTAGTCTATTTAATGTCTTTTTCAATTTAAACACATAATTAGGGAATTTTGAATTTTCAAAATTGGAAGGTTGCTCAACATAAATATCCTCTTGTATAATCCAATTAAGAAAATCACTCTTAACATCCATTTGAAATAATTTAAAATCTTTAAAAGAGGCAAAGATAAGTAGCACCCTTACTGCTTTAAGTCTGGCTGCTAGGGAAGAAGTTTTTTCAAAATTAATTTCTTTTATTTGATTATACCCCTTGACCACCAATCTTACCTTATTTCTAACCACTACACTTGAATCATTTATTTTTTTTTGAATATCCACTTAGTTCTAACAATACTTTGATTTTTAGGCTTTTCGATTAATTCACAAATATCATTTCTAATAAATTGATTCAATTCTTCTTGTATGGCTAAAATTCAAAATTCATCAGAAAGTGCTTGATTTATTCTAGTAGGTTCAATCATTCAAATAAAAGCTAAGTGGTTCACTTCTTTGCTAAGTCCATGCCTAGTTCTAACACCTTCATTTAGTTCACCTGAAATTAATTCCTTAGGATGACTTTTAGAATATTTTTATTCTCTAAGCAATATATTTTCTATTCCAACATTCTCTTCAAGATTTGTTTTTTTAATTCTTTGGGAGATCTCTTCTATATATTTTTCCTCTAACCTTGGCTCTTCAAAAATACCAGATTCTTCAAAAATTATATGTGTGGTCTCTTGAACTACCCAATTCCTTCTTTTGAAAACTCTATTGGATTTACCAACACTAGAATATCCTAAAAAAATATCTTCATTAGATTTAGGATCAAATTTTTCTAAAGGTGTTTTACCATTATTATGAATGAAGACCTTACATCCAAAGACATGTAAATGTGAAAGGTTAGGTGTTATCCTCTAAAGAAGTTCATAGGGTATCTCGTTTAACTTAGATTTAATGTTCACCCTATTCAAAATATAATAATCCATACTAACAGCTTCAGCCCAAAAATATTTTGGAAGTAAATATTCAGCAAACATGGCCTAGTGGCTTCTATCAAAGTTCTATTCCTTCTTTCAATAACTCCATTCTGCTGAGGGATTATATGAGCTAAAAAGTTGTGATTTATTCCATATTTTTTATAAAATACTTCAAATTTTTCATTTTCAAATTCTACTTCGTGATCACTTTGAAAGGATTTCACAACCTAGCTTTCTTTGTATCCAAGTAGAAAAATTTTTAAATTCATCAAATGCTTCACTTTTATGTGATAAGAATTTAATCTAAGTGAATCTCGAATAATCATCAATGATTACATACCCAAAAACTTTTCCTCTTAGACTTATAGTGCTAACTGGTCCAAAAAGATGTATGTGTAGGATTCCTAATGGTTTGCTAATTTTAAGTTCCTTAATTGAATGAAAGGAGGAATTAACCTATTTTTCTCATTGACATGCATCACACAGGTGATTCTTAGTGAAGTCTAATTTGGGTATTCCTCTAACCAATTCTTTCTGGGTAATCTTCTTAAGATTTTTCATGCTTGCATGATAGAGTCTTCTATACCATACCATGATTCATCAGTGATAGTTTTGATACAAAAATTATTAAAAGATTTAACATAATTTAAATCAAGAATGTATATATTATTTACCCTATTTTCACACAACACATCAATTCCATTTTGGCTTATAATGTATTTTGTAGGTAAAAATTTAATATTAAAATCTTTATCACAAAGCTGATTAATACTTAACAAGTTATGTTTTAAGCCTTTAGCCAATAAAATATTTTCAATAAAGAAATTATTCTTACTGCCAATCATACCTGTGCCTATCATTCTCATAGTGGTATTATCTCTCAGTTTCACTTTGTCTCCAGCCCTGACCTCCAGCGATATGAATTGAGTTGTATCTCTAATCATATGTTTCAAAAATCCATTGTACAGGTACCAAATGGTCTCATGAGGGCTTGTATGAGAGCATTTCTATAAAATTATCAAATGTTAGACTCGGGAACCAAAATAAATTTGGGTTCACCTCTTGACAATGAAAATTCAAATGCATGATTTATATGCTATGATTAATGCATCTTAGATCTCCAAACTAGATGTGTTCTACTATGAATTGCGCAAGTGTGAGAAATGTGTCCTATCATTTCACATCATTTAACACAAGGAAAAGAATTTTTCAATCTATATGAGTTATAATATATTTTCTTAGTTTTTGAAATTATATGCTTCTCATTAGGATTATAAAATTGTTCAAGTATAAGGTGTGTCTTATTTTCCTTAAAAGCTTTCAATTTTTCTTTAAGATAAAAGTTTGCACTTTCTAAACCTGCATTGTCAACTTTCAACTCATGTTATCTTTGATTTGCTTCAGCTATAAATACCTTACATTCATTTTTAAGATTAGTATAAGATATTTTCAATAAATTATGTTTCTTAATCAAATCATCAAATTCGTCCAATAATGTTATGTGATTGTGATCTATGGATACATGATCTTTCCTAAGAGTTTCATATTCTTTTTGTAAATTCAAATGCTCAAGGTTAAGATGTGCATGTAATTTTTTAAGCTTCCTATATGTATTATGAATTTTTTTCAAAAACTTTAAATATTTTATTGTAGGATAAGTCACATACCTCCTCTTGATCTGAATAATCAAGTTTGTCTTCCATTAAACATAAGTTTATGACTTACTCTTCAACTTCTATTTCTGAGGAGTCTGAAGCTGAGTTAGCCTAGAAAGCTCTCTATATTATTTTCTTACCCTTCTCAACATTAGTTTTCTCCTCAACATTTTTTTTGCTAGGATTAGCTTTAAGATTCGGGAAGTTGGTTTTAACATGTCCAAGCTTACTGTATTCATAACAAATGATGTCACTAGAAATATTTGCATTATTATAGAACTTACCCTTGTTCCACAGCTGACATCTCCATTTCTTTCTTTTTAAGAAACTTATGAATTTCTTCATCATGAGTGCAATATCTTCTTCACCGTCAAGCAGTGATTGATCACTTTCTGAATCATCCACTTTTAACATGATATTCTTATCATTTCACTTTTCACCTACATCAATCTGTCTTTGAGTCGCTCCTTGCTCATAAGCAATCAGTGATCCAAGAAGATTTTAAATAGAATATATATTTAGGTCTTTTGGCTCAGTTATGGAAGTTATCTTTGCATCATAGGCAGTAGCAAAATAATGTAGGATTTTATTAACATTTTATAAATTTGTTAGTTCCCTACCTAAAATATGTAATAAGGTAACTATCTAAGTAAAATGTGTATACATGTTAGAGATTAACTCATTCAATTTCATACAAAAAAGTTTATAATCACATAATATAATGTTCAATCTAGATTATTTCACATCATTAGTTCCTTTATACATTATGCAAAGTCTATCCTATATTTCTTTTCTAATTTTATAGGTTGAAATATGTATGTAGTCCTCAGATTTTAGGGCTTAGAAAAACTATTTAAACATTTTGTATTTAATTGAGTTAAGTCTTTTTTCTCTAATGTCCAATCAATAAATAGTGTTTCAATCCTAATTCCATCCATAAGTTTAGTGGGTGTAGTGTAACTTTCCTATATTAAAATCCACATACAATAGTTAAGTGATTGCAGGAAAGTAGACATACGAGTTTTCCAAAATTCAAAAGGAATGTTATCAAATAGCGGTGGTCTAGTGATCAAATATCCTTCAGGAGTGTTTCGATTTCCAAAAGTTACCATGATCAATTTTCTAAAAAGTTATCTAAACTTTAATTTTTGAAACATGCTTTGATGCCATTTAAAAGTTCACGTAGGTTGTTAGACCTAATATAACTATCCCAAAACTAACCAAGAGGAGCGGGGTGATTTGGTAATTTTAAAAAAAATCTCTTGGCTATTTTAGAAAATCGTTTAAAGAAATTTTAATCAATGATCCTGAAGTTTGCGATTGTTTGTAGAAACAGATTTTCACAAATTGTTTTTTCAACCATAGTAATAATAAAATGCAGTAAAAAGTAAAAGAACATAATAATACCAAAATTTATAGTGGTTAGGTCTAACTAGACCTACGTCCATTATCTAGAGACTCATTCTCTAGGTATTACACTAAGCACAAGTGACTCTCATTTTGCTCCCACAGCAAGGTGGAGAAGCCCTTATAAAATCTCTCTTCCACCAACCTAGTGCGATAGAGAATTATCATCCTTTTTCACCCTCCTGGTGAATGCAGAGTATCAACATCCTCCTGGTGAAGGTAGAGTACTATTGTCCTTTTTCATCCTTCTGGTGAAGACAGAGTACCATCATCCTTTTTCACCCTCATGGTGAAGATAGAGTACCGTCATCCTTTTGCACCCTCCTGGTGAAGGTAAAGTACCCGATCTACTTTAGAGATCTTCTCTTAAGAGTCTTTAAAGAAGTAGGACAGAGTTTTGAAAAATAATTAAGAGATCCTTACCTTTGGGCAACCTTATGAATCCCTCATAATTTCCTCTTGCAAGATCACTCACTCTCCACTCCCAAACACTTTCCCAAATCGCTCCCTTTTTCCACTCTCAAGATAAATTCATAGCAAATAGATCTCTAAGTCTATTTCTAGGACTCATTAGATAGAAAACACATAAAAAATTTGACCATAAACTTAATTTTCAAAGTGAAAATTAGGTAGATCTTATACATTACGATCATGGATCATTTGTATGAACAATTCAAAAATCATGGGATGATTTTGGTACAAACACTATTTTGTATACTGTTAGTCGACTGTACGATATTTAGATCGTCTATATAAATAGTTAAAATTCTTCTCGATGATCTGGTATGAAGCTTATTTCATACACGATCAGTCTTCTCTATGATATTTAGGTTGTCTATATGAATAGTTAAAATTCTTTTAGATGATCTAGGACGAAGCTTATTTCGTATACAATCAGTCATCTATACAAACTAACATCGTACAATATGAATAGGGTTATTTTTTTTTCAATTTCAATTATAACTCTCTCTCCTTATGTGTGTGTGCATATTTATCCAATTATAATCACACTCTCTCAGACTTAAGAAAATAAAAATTACTGACTTCATTACATCAAATCCTATTATCAAAAGTTTGGAGTATAATTTCCCTAAAATATTAGTACACACAAATACAAATAGACATATATCCAATATATGTTAAAAAATAATAATAATAGCATAACAATAATATTTTATTATCATAAAAAAATCACATTACACAAAACTCAATCTTGATTTCTAAGTATAACAAGATTAAGTACAAGGCTTCACAAAAAGTCATAATAGTTCAATTCTATTGACAATGATCATATAGTACAATCCAGATCATAAAGTACGATTAGTTCAAATAGCCCTATTAGTACTGTACGAAGAATAAGGCTATGTACGATCAATTTAAGAATTTTAGCTGATCATCCAATATAAAATAAAGCATCATTTAATACGATTACTTTAATTGGATTGGATTATCATTCCATATGATTGATGTTGAATAAATATCATCCCATGCAAAGATCGGGTTGTATAGTATGATTAGTCTAATTATATAGTATGATTAGATTGGAATAATTAATCCAAGTTCATTCTCCTAATTACATAATAAATTTAGTCTAAATTTTATTATATCGTACAATACGATGACTATAGTTTGGAGCGATTAGTATAAATTTTGATTTTTAAAATATTGTCTAAATTATGATTGGTGGCTGATATCTTGATTTTAACTGATCATCCTGTACATCTTGATCGTACAATATGATAAGTTCAAATAGCTTTAATTATACAAAGTAGTCGTTATAATGATTTTTTGAATAGCGATCGAACTATATAGTATGGATCGTACAGTACGATTAGTTCAAAAAATTTCACATCTACTTTTCTCACTATCTTACTCCTTTGAGTATGTGTGTGCACAACCACCAAGTTTAACATTCACTAAATACATGATTTTGACTCAAGAAATATAGAAATACAGACTCTCAAAGACACTTAACCATATTCTACCCAATCTTGAGTTCATCACTTTGTGCGGTGTATGATATACCTAAAATGTTAGTGTAAAAGAGAAAATATGCAATAATAACAATAAGAAGAGATAACATCGTAAAGAGTCCAATAATATTTATTATCTTCAAAATCACAAAACTCGGGGTCCAAATTTGTAACAAGTGCATATGGTGTTATATATATATATATATATATATATATATATAAATGAGGACACTTTAGAGGTTTGAGATGAAATAAATACCTTTATTGTGCTACCTCAATTGGAGAAGCAGAAAAATGGCTATCCAAAGAAATAAAAGGCCCTTAAAGGGAATGAAGAATGTGGCACAATGTAAGTGCAAGAGATATGAAGTGAAATATCATAACCGAGTTACTTGTAGAACCAAGTGTCCACCCCTTTCATGATAGTTTTTACTTTATTTTCCTTAATATTATTACAACATTATAACTATATTTGATGTAACGAGTGATTCGATTTAATGTAACACTTGAGAAATGTCATTGATTGATTACACTCAAAATTTTAGAAGTTCCAAATAGTTGATTAGTTATACTCAATAACTTGGTTCAAACTCATGGTTTAAACAAAATTAAACCATATTCAAAATAGTTTTGAACCACTAGGTAAAACCCTTATTAATACCAGAAGCTTGAACTCTTGGTTTGAACAAAGTTTGAACTATTTGAACCACTAGCTCAAAATAATTTGAACATATTCTAAACTAATGGTTTGAACTATGTGTTCGAAGTTGGATTGAAGCATAAGTTTGAAATAGTTTTGATGAACTTGGTTTGAACAAACTTTGAATATGATTTAAAATAAGTTCAAATATAAATAAATTTGAACCAATTTTGTTTATAATAGACTTCAAAATAAAAAGTACATGATTAGAAAAAGAAGAAATTTTGATTCAAAATAAACTTTTGAGAATATTCTGTAAGAAAACATACAATAGGTATATTTTGCCAATTATAGTTATTTATGCGGCATACAAAGTCAAATTTTCCCCAAATTTATTATTAATATATAAATATTTTTTGTATTATAATATAATATTTTAATTTTGTTGCTCGGTTTAATTGAAGTTATTGTTAGTATTTCTCTAATGTAAGATATACCTTCAAAATATTTTTTGAAAATTGTATGTTTGGCATGCTATTTTATAAAATTACTCATGCTACTCTTGTTTTAAATATTCAATTATAGTTAAAAAATATGATCTATATTTTAGTGATCAAAGTAGAAGAGTTAAGAGAACTATATATTGTATTTAATATTATTTTTTTTTTTTGAGAATTGCAAAATGCAGTAAAAGAGCAAAGGTAAAAAAACTAGTTACAGACTAAATGTAAGGTTCACATTCCTTCTTCAATAACCTAGATAATGAAGAAGGGATGCTATCAAAAGAAGAATTATCAAAAAAGAAATTATTCTCAATAGCCAAAGTAGCACAACAATCTGCTACCTTGTTACAACTTCTATGAACATGATGAAAGATTACCTTGTTAAAGTCGGTTAGGAAGATGAAATCCTTGTCGTCCCGATTATTAGTTCTCCAAGCATTTTTATTCAAAGAATTTTGAATGTATTCTATGATGTTGTAGTTGTCACCTTCAATTATAATACCTTTGCTCTCTAACATCCACCTTTGTATATATTTCCGAATCATCAAGATAGCCTCCATTTCTAGCTATGCCACATCCCAATGGACTCTTCTCTCCCCGAACGCAAGCAATAACCTTCCCTTGAAGTCTCAAAAGACTCCACCAATTCTCGTATTATTAGTCTTCAACAAGAATGCATCAATGTTTACCTTGATCCAATCTAGATGTGGAGGGTGCCACTTCAATTGAGACTCCCTAAGGAGATTAGCACCCCAGCTATCTAGCATTGGATTGGCTTTTGTCATTGCTATAGACAATATGTTAGCTGCAATCATAGAGCTTCCAAGAGTTTGCTTGCCATGGACTTTCCTGTTCCTTTCCTTCTAGCATTCATGAACCGAAGAGCAATACACACTGACTATGCTAGAGCAGATTGTCGACTGTCTTCTCAGCTTCGTCAGACATTCCTCCAGTGAGTAGAAAATTGGGATCATAAATCCCCAGTTTTGCAATTTCAGAAGAATATCCTTTAAATACTTACAGTGAACCGTAATATGCTCAATTTCCTCCACTTGCTGGCAGCCCCGTGCACATAGAACATGATTAGTAAGCTTCCTATAATTGAAAAACTCATTAGTTGGTATTGCAAACTTACTCAACCTCCACCAAAATAACTCAACATGTGGTTGAAGTTTGGCTTTTTTGAGCCACATAGAAAATCCAAAGTCTCCCTCTCCCCTATCACCATAAATAACATTTTCATAAAACATAGCTGTAATAGTTTTCCCTGAAAACTGTTTGATTGCCTCCTTATAATCTGCATCAGCATTATGATTAATAGGGATCTGCAAAATAATTGATATGAGGTCCTCATTGAACACCTCCTGCAGCCTCTCAATATTCCAGTCACCATTTCGGGACATGAGTTGGTCAAGCATAACATCCTCCAACTTCGTGCTATCAACAAATGTAGGCCACGACCCCAAGCTTTTATCAAGTATCCAAACATCCTCGAGAACATTGATCTTCCTCCCATTTGCCACTCTCCATTTCAGCAAAGGTTTCAAAAAGTTCCCTCCTTTTAATACTTTCCAAGCAATAGATGATCCATGTTTGACACCCATGTCAAACATAGTATTCCCATATCTTGTAAGCATAACTTTGTGCAAAGTAGACTCCAGATTGTTTAAGAATTGCCAAGCCAATCTTGCCTTAAGTCGACCAGCTCTTATAATTACTGAATGGAAATTTAACCCGCCAGCTTCCCTTGGTTTACAGAGCTCAGACCAAGAGACATAGTGTAATCCCTTTTTTTCCATTGCTTTTATGCCACACAAACTCTCTACAACATTTGTCCACTTCATACAAAACCTTTTTGGGAACCATCATATGAGCTGATAAAAAGCTTGGAATAGCTAATAATGATGTCTTGGCCAATGTAATCTTACCAGCTAGGGATAAGTTCTTGCTCCCCCATGAGTTCAGCTTGTGTAAAACCTTATCTAGGACATCTTGAAAATCAGCCTTTAATAGTCTTCTAAATGTGATTCTAACTCCAAGGTACTGGAATTCCTTCGCTTCCTTGTATCCCAAAATTTCTTTGACCCGATTTCTATTTGAGCGGCAAGTGGCAATGCTAAACAAAAGTTGAGATTTCAAAATGTTAACATTTAGACCTGTCCAAGAGCAGAAGCCCGTAACAATTGATTTGAGAGTTTTAGCCATCTTCATTGTTGCTTGAGCAAAGATCAAAATGTCATCAGCATACAACATGTGTGATATCTTATGCGTTCTTGGTGATATTTGAATTCCTAAATCACTTCCCCTTTGCTTCATTGCATTTGACAGTAACTGAGAACACATGAGAAACAGATACGGGGAGAGAGGACATCCTTGACAGAATCCATTTTGAGCATTGATCCACTTCGAAGTCTTTCCATTAAGAAGGAATGAAAATCTAACATCACTAACACATTCCATAATAAGTGATGAGATCTTGCTAGGGAAGCCAAACATGTTTAGAATTTATTTCAATGATTCCCAACTCAAGCAATCATAAGCTTGTTCCATATCAAGCTTCACCGCCATCATTCCCTTTTTGTTCTTAGAAATTCTAAACTTGTTAAAAATCTCATGAGCAAGAAGGCAGTGATCCGACATTGATCTACCCGGAATGAAGGCTACCTGTTCTTCTGAGATAATTCTGTTTATACAACACTTTAGTCTATTCATGATCATAGTTTCCACAAGCTTATACGTTGTTTGACATAAGCTTATAGGCCTATAATTTGCAGAAATTAAAGGATTTCTTATCTTAGGAATATGAACAATCAATGTGTCTTTCCATTCAGCATGCATTTTATTGTTTTTTAAAAAACTATCAACCGCATTCCAAGTGTCATCCTCAACGATTTGCCAATAGAATTTAAAGAACGATGCAGTAATGCCATCCATACCAAGGGATTTGTTATTACCTTGTTGAAAAACAGCCTTCGTGAGTTCATCCTTGGTGAATTCTGCATTCATCAACTCAGCTTCAGCATTTGTAATCCTCTATTTTTTCGAAATGCTTGGCCAGCCCGTCAGAATAATCTCTCTGGATTTCCATTTTTTCACAAAGAAATCATAGAAAATAGCTTCAATTTGATTCAAGTCCTCTAGAACATTATTATTTTCATCTTTAATCTGCCTAATGAGGTTCCCATTCTTCTTGGCAGAAGCATAATTGTGAAAAAAATTGGAATTAGTGTCTCCTTACTCATGCCATCTAGTCTTTGCTCTTTGATTCCACCATGTAGAAAGTCTCCCCAAAGTCACATTAAGCTCATGTACTTTACCTCTAACCAAATTTAGCTTCTCCTGGGAGAGACCCGAATTGGCATCTTCCTCCATTTGAAGCTCCAGAACTTGTTTCTTCAACTATTCCTTCAGCACATTTAACTTCTTGCATTTATTTTTATTCCAGAAATATAAAGATTTAAGAGTTCTTCTTAACTTTCTTTGGAGTATTTCAGCATTAGTACCATAATCCTTCTTCTTCCAATTTTTAAGAACAATCTTCCATGCCGCAGGATACGTCCTCCACATGTCTTCAAACCGGATGATTCTGGATTGCTTGTTAGCTGGCTCAAGCACCTTACAAGATATCGGACAATGGTCAGAAGCCACCCGTGGAAGGTGTCGAACAAAAGCCATAGGACTTCTTTGTAGAGCAACTGAATTCATCAAACATCTATCAAGTCTCTCCCAAATTCTGGAAGCACCCGCTTTGTTGTTACACGAAGTAAATCTTGGTCCAACAAAGGCAATCTCATGAAAATCATTATTCACCATATAAGACTTCATTTCTTTAGGACCATTGGAAAACTGAAACCTCTTGCCTCCCCTCTTATCATCCTTCGAAAGGATACAATTAAAATCACCTCCAATGATTGAAGGTACATCATCAGGCAGACATCTCTCAAGAGTCTCCCGCAATGATCTTCTGGTATAAACATCTCTACCTCTGTAGACTGTTGCAACATTCCAATTGCTCATATTTGTGCTGGAAAGAACTCCCACTATAGTTTGGGAAGTGTGCTCAATTACATCAAATGATACTACATTCTTATCCTAGAGAATCAGGATACCACCCGAAATTCCTTCAGCAGGATAATGAAAGAATTCCAAATTTCTTCCTATCAAAATATCCACATCTTTTCTTTCAATGCTAGTCATCTTAGTTTCAGTAAGACCAACAAAAAAACCACTTTTGTCTTTTACAATCTCCTTAAGATATAGGGAGGCTTCACGCTTCTTTGCCCCCTACAATTCCAAAAGATGAAAGACGACATTAATGATGAAGAGGGAAAAAATCCCCGCCTTTTTTACCAGCTTTGCTATCTCCTTTCCTCTTCATGTGAGTTGTCTCAACTGGACCCAACTATCTAACTTCCTTTGAGAGTTTAGATTTCCAGAATTTGCAGTTTGATCTCCTAAACTCTGACTCCTCTCAAAACTAGATTGCTTGTTTACATCTGTTGCAGTTTCAATAGCATTTCCTGTAATATTCATGTCCTCTGTTTCATCCACTTTAGTTATTTCTCCCTCCTCTTGTTCTTCCAGCAGAAATTGGAATTTATTATTGACACAGATGTTAGCATTTTTTATTTCCATGTTAGATTCTGAATTTCCTGGCACTTTGTTAACACAATCCTTTCCAGCAACAATTTGATTCACTTGACTTTCTTCATTATGAATCTGGTTTTTATTATCAACCTGTATCTCTTCAAGACTGTCATTAGCAATTTGATTCTTCTCTATATATTCATTTTGCTTCCGGTCATCTTTCATAACAGGTCTATAAACCTATTGCTTCCAACTGTTAGCTTCCCCATTATTCTTATAACTTCTAAACCATCTGTTTTTGAACTTAGCATGGATCCAGGGTCCATATTCATCATTATCATCATGTGGCTTCAAAGTTCATGCAGCATCATTCTTTACATCCTTAGCAATCTGGGAGTTAACCACAGACTGTTCAGAAGATTTAACTGATTTAACCTCCGGACAATTGGATTTGCTATGCCCAATAACTCCACAATAGTAGCATAGAGAAGTCATCTTCTCATATTCTACTTTTTGATAAATTCTTCCTTGAATTCCTTCTATCCATACATCTTTAGGCAATTTCTTGTCAAGATTAATACGCTCACAGACACGTGCATATTCTCTCTTCCCCCATTTAAGGGAATTCCCATCAAGGAACAACGGTGTTCCAATAGCTGAAGCGATTCGGGCTATATTTTCCTCATCCAAATAACTTTGAGGTAAGAAAGGAAATCTAATCCATACAGGTGACGTCAAACCTTTCAGTGACTCTGGAGAGAAGGAAGTGGACCACTTATCAATCACGATAATATGGTTACCAATAAACCAAGGGCCTCCGCTCAAAACTTCTTCCATAGATTCAATGGTAGTAAAAGAGCACAGAATCCAGTCAAGCCCAAGAGTCGTTAAATGGAATTTCCCATATCTACTCCATTGTCTTCGTAATTCCAAGCTGCAAACAGAGAAAGGTATATTTTTCCCTAAGACTTTTACAATAAGATATTTTTCAAGAATCTGTGTATTGGCAATTTTTCGATCTGGATTCATCTTCACCCCATACCATCTTCAATCATCTGCGTATTCTCCATCTTATAACCCAGTTTTATGTGATGTGTTTTCCCCCAGGCAGAGACGAAACTATTTTTAGAAACAGGCTTTTCTATAAATTTTGAAGCACCATCAACATTCATAACACCTTCTTCAACCTTATCATTCAGATTCTTGTTCATCAAATTCTGATCGCATTCATCAGGAATTCTCGAGAATTTACTACTCCTTCTCAAAATAAGATCAGAAGAAGATGATTCACCATTACCAGATTCCGCAGATTCAAATTCTGGTAAGGAAGGCATCAAAGGGTTCTTGCCCTTCCCATCCACAAGAATTTCTTTCCGAACTAGAGATCCATCCCTCTCTGGGATTGCCAAATTCAAACTATTCTTGACCGGTGATACTGATCGTAATCCAACCTTCTTGAGAGCAATACCGCCGATAAGAGGCTGCCGGCGGTCAGGATTGCCCATCTCCAGGCAATGCGAATTGCTCGCCAAACGGGAAATTCAAAGAAACACGAAGGGTTTCTCTCACTAGAAAAATCGCAAATCACAGAGCTTCTCTCACTAGAATTCAATTGGCTTTTCATCCGTCAATGCATTTAATATTATTCATACATTAAAATATAAGCACATTTTTAAAGCTGCATATTGAAACCTTTCAAATTAGAATAGTTAAAAAATGATATGTATTTTTTTCATCGTGTAATCCTCACTTCCTATAACTTTAGGCTTTGACCTAAGCTTATAAATATATGAGTTAGAGGGTGAGCTAGGTGAGAGGAATCACTTATAATTAAGTTTGTACTTGCTATAATTTAATGAAGTATTAGAGCTTCTTAATATTGATTCTCATTGACTCTCTAATTTTCTCTTGTTATTGAGTGGTTTGATGGAGAAATATAGAGTGAATAAGGATAATCTACATATGATATTTATTAATTTAAAGAAAACATCTGATAAAGTTTCAAGAGCAGTGCTATGGAGAGTTCTTGAAAAGAAAGGAGTTAATAATGCTTATATTCAAATCATTAAAGATATGTATGTAGGAGCTATTACCTGTGTTCAAACATAAGGTGGTTGACCAAGTATTTTCCTATTTCAGTTAGATTACACCAAGGATCAACATTATGCCCATATCTTTTTTGCTTTAGTCATGGATGTTCTCACTTGGCATTTTCAAGAGGATGTACCTTGGTGTATGCTTTTTGCTGATGATATTCTTCTTGTTGATTAGAGAGGGAGTTGAAGGTAAACTTGAATTATGGAGGTCAACCTTAGAGTCTAAAGGTTTTCGCTTGAGTAGATCTAAAACTGAATATTATTGTAAATATGGATTCAAGGAATATAATTTTGATGATAAAAAATATTATTGTCAATCTTATTTCTCTACTACTATTACTAATACACATTTATTTTTGTTTTCATATCTACTAACTTTTCAGGTCCATAAGATTAATTGCAATTCAAGCCAACTCAAGATTGGGTAGATTAGGGCTGAGTAAGTCTGTAACTTTAATTCCAGTGATTTTACTCTTTCTTGAGTCACATGTAATAAGGTGGATCCTAATACTAAGTATCCTTATACACACACACTCAGGGGGGAGAAATTCTATAAGTTTATGAGTTTTTCTATTTTTGGATCATATTATATGGGATGATCCAAAATCATCCTTGACGATAGGATAAAAACTGAAACCTTAATTAGAGTATCTATGTTAAGCCAACTGGATTAAGCAAATCATCCTAGATGATAATCACATCTTACAAGACGATATACTCAAATCAGAAAGAATCAGCTGCCAAACTCTTTTATGTATGATATTATTTTTAGAAATTATGCAGGATGATCCTATATCATCTTGGACGTTTTATTACAATCATGTCTAAATTAGTTAGATGATTATGAAAAGTAATTAAGGTTAGATTGATCGATCATATTATCTTAGACGATCGTAGGATCATCATGGACAATCAGTTAGAAATACCTTAATCTTGACCTGAATCAGTTGGATGTCCCAAACTATGTGCTGGATGATCAGTTATAATTTTACATCATCCAGATGTTTCTGTTGGATGACCAAAATGATGTGCTGGATGATAATCACTAATTTTGAATTAATCATATGGGATGATCTAAGCATCATCCTGGACGATCAGTTATAATTCTTTATTATACAGATATTTTCTTCTAGATGACCAAAATGATATGATGGACGATATGTTTGATCTTGAACTAATCGTCTAGGATGATATCCTCATCGTCCTAGATAATCAGAATAAATAATGTGTTATAATCACCTAGAACAACCAGATCATTCTAGCTGGAAGGGTTGAAATACACTAATCATATAGGACAATCTATCGATGGTCCTGGACGATTTGTTGATCGTCCTGGATGATCTATCGATCCTCCTGGATGATCTTTAATGGTAAGTTACAAATTAGGGAAATTTTTTATCCCTTATTTATAAGATTTCTTGATTCTTATTGAGAGTATATTTTGCTACTTTCCTAGCCTAAGAGAGCTTAGAGAAGGAAAGGGAGAGCTTGGGAGAGAGAGAGAATCTTATAAGGGAGAGTTTGTGAGCTATTCAAAAAAGTTTCTCCAAGCAAGGATTCAAGTCGTCTTCTCCATTCATCATCCTTGGCTCCTTAGTGGCTCTATGAAGGTCTTTTTTAGCAATTGATTAAGGTTCTCTGCCTGCTTTAGGAGAAAGCAAAAAGAGTTTGGGTTCTCTTCCTCATCAGGGTCGGTGAAAAGGAGTTTGCAAAGGCTTCTCCACCTTACTGTGGGAACAAAAGGAGAGTCACTATATTTTAGTGCAATACCTGAAGGAGAGACTCCAGGGACTGGACGTAGGTCAATTTGACCGAATCACTACAAAATCTGGCATGTTCTTTTTGTGTTATTTTTGCACTTTATTTTTTTCACATATTAGTTTATGTGGTTGATTGTGTTTATTTTAAAATATTCAAAAAGGTTTCAAAAAGTTTTTACTTTTTGTTTAAGAATTTTTAAAACTACCAATTCACCTTTCTCTTAGTTAGACTTGGGCTAGTTCATAAGGGATTAATAACCCTAATTAACTTTCAAGTGGCATCAAAGCGAGAATCATAAAATCTAGTTTTTGAAAACTTTTGAATTTTGATCCATGGCTAACTTTGGTAACAAAAATACTACAAAAGGGTATTCTATTATTCGACCACCATTGTTTGATAATATAACTTTTAATTTTTGGAATACTCGCATATCCATGTTTTTATAATCTATAGATTATCGCATGTGGATGCTTATTATAAAAGGTTATTATGCACTAACACGTGAAATCAATGGCATCAAAATTGAACTTCCTTTTACTGAATGGATTTTTGATGATAGGGATCTAGCACAACTTAATGCTAAATATTTAAACTATTTTTTTGTGCATTAAAATTTGATGATTACATGTGTATCTCAACTTATACTACTCGTAAAGAAATATGGGATAGATTATGTATTACTTATGAAGGAATAAGTGAAGTTAAGCAATCTAGGTTGAATTTTTTACTTCATGACTAAGAACTGAATTGATATCTATAATGTATACTAAAATTACAAAAATTATCACCTCCCTGCATACCTTAGGAAGAGAACTAACTAACTACGAGAAAGTTAAAAAAAATTTGAGATGATTTCCTTCTTCCTTTGATGCTAAGATTATTGCTATAATTGAATCCAGGGATTTTAATGTTTACTCTATCGACAACTAACTTGGATCACTCATTGCTTACGAGCAAGGAGTGAACTAAAGATAACTTGATGCATGTGAGAAGAAGAAGGTGAAAATTATAGCCTTAAAGGATAATGATACGAATTATAATTCTTCTAGTTCGAAAAGTGAGGATGTTGCCTTAATTACGAGACAATTCAAGAGCTTCTTAAAGAAGAAAATAGAAGTGGAACAAAGGTAAGAGTGGAACAAAGGTAAGAGTAGTAAGAATTTTAAAAGTTCTTCTGATGTGATTTACTTTGAATGCAGAAATCTGGGACATATAAAAGATAATTATCCTACACTTAAGGCTCACCCAAGTAAGGAGAAGGGTGAGGAGAAACCCGTTTATGAAGGACAAGAAATGGATCCAAAAGGCTTTATGGGTGGATTCTACATCTGACTCCTCTGAGACTAAAGCTGAAGATGAGACAACAAACTTGTGTTTAATGACAGATGAACATCTGGGTCATTCTGACTAAGAAGAGGTATACAAACTATCATATGATCAATTGCTTGAAGTTTTTGAGAAAATTCATTCATCTTATAGAAAGCTTAAAAAATTGCATCCTGACTTAAAACTTGAATTTATGAATTTACAAATAGGGCATGAAATTTTGATTAAAGATCATTTTATACTCGATAACTATCACATGAAACTATTGGATGAGTTTGATAAATTGAATAAATATTATGAACTATTGAAATAATCCCACTATGAACTTGAAAATGATTTTAAAATATTTATGGATGAATCTAAGAGTAGGGAGCACTATTTGAAAGTTGACAATGCTATTTTAGAAAGTGCTAACTCATTTTTTAAAGCTGAATTGAAAGCACTTGAGGAAAATAGGATTCCATCCACACATAAATAATTTTTCAATCATGATCTGAAGCCACAAATTTTAAAACCTAGGAAGAGGCACTATAACCTGAATAGATTAATAAACCCTTTTCCTGTTGTTAAATGTTTTTTATGTGGCATGTTAAGACATATTTACCATACATGCATCGTGCACCATAGAATACATTTGGTGTGGAGACCCAAATTGCATGATTCATAGTATAACACACATTCATTACATTCTTCTTTTCATAAGAAGGGAGCTAAAATTATTCAGGTTCCTAAATATAATGTTTGATAATTTTGTAAGTGTGCTGTTACACAAGATCTCGAGAGAGCATGTGATACCTAGATAGCAGATGCTCATGCCACATGATTGGAGACACCAATCAATTCATTTTGCTGGAGGCCAGGGTTGGACACAAGGTCACTCTTAGAGACAACACCACTAAGAAAATGGTGGGCGCAGGTATAATCAGAAACTCCAAGAACTTTTTAATTAAAAATATTTTTCTTGTTGATAGCTTAAAACATAACTTGCTCAGCATCAGTCAGCTTTAGATAAAGGCTTTATCATAAAATTTTTGATTATAAGCTTGAATAACAATACTATTTTACAGGGAAAAAGGATCAACGATGTTTACATGCTTGATTTAAATAATATTGAATGTGTTGCATTTTTTATTTAAAAACTATTGTTGATGAGTCTTGGTTGTGTCATAGGAGGTTATGCCATATTAGCATGAAAATACTAAGAAAAGTAACCCAATAAGATTTAGTGAGAGGAATCTCCAAGCTTAAGTTCACTAAGGATCACCTGTGTGATGCATATCAACTAGGGAAACAAGTCAAATCCTCTTTCTATTCCATTAAGGACATTAGCACCTCTAAACCTTTAGAAGTCCTTCACATGGATTTGTTTTGACCCATTAGCACTGCAGCTTAGGGGGAAAACTCTTTGGATTTTTAATCGTTTATGACTACTCAAGGTTCACTTGGATTAGATTTCTATCATATAAAAGCAAGTTATTTGATGAATTTAAATATTTCTCCACTTGGATTCAGAAAAAATAGGTTGTGAGATATTGACCATCTATAGTGACCATGGTAGAGAGTTTGAAAATGAGAGATTTGAAAACTTCTGTGAGGATCAATGGATTAGTCACAACTTTTTAGCTCCTAGGATCCCTCAAAAAAATGGGGTAGCTAAAAGGAAGAATATGACCTTAGTAGAACCCGCTAGAGCCATACTTACTGAGTATTCACTTCCAAAATACTTTTGACCTGAAGTGATAAACATAACTTATTATGTGTTGAATAGGGTGAATATTAGATCCAAACGGAATAAGACACCCTATGAAATCATTAAGGGTAGGACACCCAATATTTCTCACATATACGTCTTTGGTTATAAGATTTTCATTCTAAATAATGGGAAATAACTCTTAAGAAAGTTTGATCCAAAATATGAAGGAGTGTTCTGAGGCTATTCAAGTAGTGAAATCCTTTAAAGTATTTAATAAGAGGACTTTGGTGGTGGAGGAGACTACTCATATAATATTTGATGAATCTAATTCTGAGAAGTCTAGAGTTAAGGAAGAAGATGAAGAAGGGAGATTACCTAAGGAGTAGAAATTACAAATCTGGAGGAAAAGGTAGACCCTCAAAATACTAATGTCGTAGGTGAAATTACCCAAGGAGTAGAATCTATAAATCTAGAGGAAAGGGTAGAACCTCGAAGCACTTTGCCTAGAGATTGGAGATATTCTTCGAGTCATCCTAAAGTCTGATCTTAGGAGACACTTCTCAAGGTGTTAAAACTAGGTGTGGACTTAGAAAATAAGTTAACTACTCTTCCTTCATCTTAATGACTGAACCCACCAACATCAGTCAAGCCCTTTCTGATGAATTTTGGATCCTATCCATGCAAGAAAAATTAAACCAATTTGTTAGGAATGATGTTTAGGAGCTTGTAAAAAGACCTAAAGGTCAAAGTGTAGTAGGAACCAAATGGGTCTTTATAAATAAAATGAATAATTCTCATGTGGTGGTTAGGAATAAGGTGAGATTGGTGGCTAAGTGGTATAATCAAATAGAAGGGATTGATTTTGAGGAGACTTTTGCCCCTGTAGCTAGATTGGAAGCAATTAAAGTGCTACTTGCCTTTGCATGCTATAAAGGATTTAAGGTTTTCCAAATGGATGTCACGAGTATCTTTTTAAATGGGGTAATAAAAGAAGATGTGTTTATAGAGCAACCACTAAGTTTTGAGAATTTCTAATTTCCAAATCATGTTTTCAAATTAAAAAAGAATTTGTATGGATTAAAATAAGTACCTAGGCATGGTATGAGAGGCTTAGCATATTCTTACTAGAAAGGGAGTTTGTTAAGGGGAACATAGACACCACTCTTTTTCTGAGGAGAGTAGGAGATGAATTACTCATTATTTAGATCTATGTTGATGATATACTTTTTTTATCTTCTGATAAAAAGTTATGTGATGATTTTTCTAAAAAAATGAGTATGGAATTTGAGATGAATATGATGGGAGAATTGTCCTACTTTTTAGGGTTTAGCATAAGATAAATGGATGATAAAATCTTTCTTAATCAATCAAAGTATATTAAGAATATCTTGAATAAATATGAAATTGATAAAGCTAAGCTAATAAATACTCCCAAGAGCTTCAGTGTTCAATTAGATAAAGATTCGAATAAAAAATTAGTTAATCAAAAGAAATATAGAGAATAATTAGATTACTTCTTTACATGACTGCTAGTAGACTTGATATAATATTTAGTGTTTATTTTTGTGCTAGATTTCAAGCTGCTCCAATGGAGTCCCACCTAATTGTAGTTAAAAGAATCCTTAGATATCTCTTAGAAATCCAAAATTTATGAATATGGTATTCAAGACATAACACTTCTTTTAAATTATAGGATATTCTGATTCAGACTTTGCAGGATGTAGGGTGGATAGAAAGAGTACCTCTAAAATGTGTCAATTCATAGGATAATCCTTAGTCTCCTGATCCAGGAGAATAAAATTTAGTTTCACTTTTCACTACTGAAGCTAAATACATAGCATTAGGAAATTGTGTGGCCTAAGTCCTTTGGTTAAAGCAATATATTATGGATCTAGGATTAGCTGTAGGCATAATGTCAATTCTATGTGATAATACTAATGCCATCTGCATTTCTAAAAATCCTATCCAAAACTCTAGAATCAAACACATTAACATAAGGCATCACTTTATAAGGGATCATGTTACTAAAGGAGACATTGAGCTACACCATGTAGCAATTGAAAATCAACTGGCTGACAGTTTTACTAAACCACTATCCTTTGAAACATTCAGCATCTTAAGGACCATATTAGGTGTCATAGACATAAATGCATGAACATAATAATTTATGAACTCTGAATTTTCTAATTTTCTGATATTTCTTTAGTCTTTGTTATTTGCTTGCTTATTTTGTTTTTTGTGATGCTGTTTTCTTTTGTGCTTGGTGCATTATTATATATATATATATATATATATATATATATACTTCTATTTTATTTTATTAATAACTAATGGAATGACACATTTTACCTTGTTTTAATTTTAAAAAAAATGTAATCAATGATTGACATCCCTAAATAAGTTAAAAGGAGAAACACCGTTAATTGTTTTTCTTCCTCTAACTCCTTTTAGCAGTGTAATTTTTTCCAAATAAAAATCTATCTCAAATTAACAACTAAACTTTACATTTGAGATCTTTTCTATCTTCTTATAGTCATCTATCTCATATAAATAATGTTTAAAGTCATTAAATCACTTTTATGATTTCTTGATCATGTTATTACATTTATCATATGAATATGATTTTGATTTATAGTTTACTCCTCCTTTTATTAGAAAGTTAGTTTTTCTTCTTTATTATTTGGAAGATATTCTCACAACTGAGAGTATTTAAAAGTTTCAAAAAGGAGCTAGCTTGCAAAAATGACAAGAGGCATAAAATGATCCCAAAAAAAAATTGAAAGATACATAAAGTGTATCAAAAATCAAAAGATGAATAAAGTATGCCAAATAATTGATAAGAGGCACAAAATGAGCCCACAAGAAAATAAGATTCCTTCTCTTTCAAACCTTTAAATCTTAAAAGAATTCATGTGTCACTTCATATTTTCAAACACTTGATTTTGAAATCCATAATTGTGACTAATTGTTTTGCTATATTATTCTATAAGATTTTTTTTAGAATGAAGGTTTTGAATGGATCACTTTGTCTTATTCAATTGCTTTTTTTAAGTTAGATCTTTATTTTTAAAAGATGATTTTCTCTGTAGGAAGTTAGAGCTAGGGTTAACAGGATCGATTATTCTATTGTTTTTTATATTTCAACGATGTTAATTGATTTTTTGTTAATTTTTAATCCAATCACAAGGAAAATTGATCATTATCTTGCATTGATTAAAAAAGAAAACCTTAGATTTTTTGCTCTTTTTAGTGTTTTTATCATTTTTTTATTTTTTCTTTTTAATTTGTGCTTTTTTTCTTTTTTTATGCTTATTTTAATCAACTCCTTCCATCCTCAAAATTAACTTTTTTATTCTCATCATCTTGGATGATATTCCTATTATTCTAGATGATATCATCAATTCACCCTTCATCATCCATTAGACAGCTGATCTGATTCTACTATTTAAGATTGTCTTAGACGATCCACATCATCCTGAACAATTTGATTAAATTTTGCTTTAATTATTAGTGATCGTCCGAGACAATCCACCTATTCATCCTGGATGATCCACGTGGCAAAAATGGTTAAACATTTTAAAATTAGTTGGTACGATTCATTATTACTAATTGTCCTAGATGATCCACCTAATCGTCTCGGATGACACTTTTCATCAAAGATAATGCTGGCTGACTCCTCAGGATGATCACCTATGTTTAATCATCCTAGCTGATAGGATTGCCTTTTTGACGAATCATCCCGGATGTCATTATTGCTCCACGAATTCCACTAGCCACTGGCTGACTCATCCTGGATGATGTCCTTGACCCTATATAAACTGATGATTTGAACTGATTTTCTTCACTCCGAACTCTTTAAATTTTCTCTTTCAATTAAAAATCCTCGCTATGGCTAGTGGAAAGCATTACAAGATGCTTACTTGAAGTTCCTCGAGGGCCACTATCAACCCTCAATTCACTGAGGCAGCTGATCATGCTACCTATCTTTGCTACAAAATTGCTAGAATCACAACTTCAAGGATTGTCAATCCGTGCATCCTCACTTACCCAGTTCTAGATCTATTTACTCACACAGCTCTCACCTTTATTCTTACACTCACTTTTCCTTTCATTATGAACTCCTCTATGAGTTCTTTTCTAGCCTGAGAATTAATTTCTCATACACTACACTCGCCTCCACCCAGAGCACGAGGAGGTGAAGGGAGCAAAGAAAGTGGCTATTCTTGAACCCCTTCCTATCTTTCAATAGTCACAGTTGGATCAGTTGGTGGAGAGGTTTGACCAGTGGGAGCTAGATTTTAGTCCTACGTCATTACACAGGAGCAGCATCATGCAGCTGATGTCAATCATTTCAATACATATGTGGCTCAATAAGAGCAGCAGCACGACCAGAATATGACCTAGTTTGGGGAGTAGTGTACTTTCATTCATAATTTCTTTCAGCCACCACCACCACCTCCTTAACCTGATCAGGGTCCCTCGTACTTGTAGTTTGCTTGATGTTTTTATATGATGTTTGTACTGGTGTTGTTTTTTGTATGCTGTTCCATTTTGTATTCTTCTATTTTCTCCTTTTTGTGATGTCAAAAGGGGGAATAATTGTTATTATTATAACATTTAGTGTTGCTGTTGTTATTGTTATATTATTTACTTGTTTTAGTAAAGTTTGCATTACTTTATTTATGTTGTTCTCCTTTATTTTATGTTTCATGTTTTTTTAGTCTACTTGATTTGAAATTGACTAATAAATTTTTCCATTATAAAAAATGGGAAGATTATTGCAAATCTAGATTCAAAGATTATAATTTTGATGATAACAAATATTATTGACATTCCTATTTCTCTACTATTATTATTACTGCACATTTATTTTATTTGCCCTGTTTACTAACTTTTCACGTCCGCAAGGTCAATTGTAATTCAATATAGCTTAAGATTGGGTAGATAAGTGTTGACCTCTTTTTTGACCCGACCACGTTCCATGGGTTTAAATAGGCTGAATTGACCAAGTCAAACTTTGACTTGGTCAATCCATGCCTTAATGGGTCATGGTGACCCATTAAGACCCATTAGAGCTCAAGTCCAAATCAAATCAATCCAAATCCCATCTTGAGCTCAAAACCCTCACCCCATGGACCTAATTGACTAGGTTGACCAAGTCAACCCTTTACTTGGTCAACCCAAGTCATAATGGGTTAAATATGACCCATTAAGAGCTCATTAATACCCAAATTAATGCCCAATTGATTGAGAATCAATTTGAAATTAAAACCACGGCCTCCTAAGCTTTGTTTCCCTCCTAATGACCCTTTGATTTAATCCAAGCTGTCAATAATAGGGTTAGGAGGTTTAAATAGGAAAAATTGATTCTAATTGAGGACTTTTTGCTCTTGCTCCCTCTAGAGATCGTCTCAAGGCCTGAAATTTTTTTAGAGAGCTCTAGAGAGATCCTCTGACTTTTTCCAATCAAAACCCACGGCCAAAATCCTGCCGGCGACGATCCTCTGGCGACCCGAGGCCAAAATCCCTTCCATGGCTTCATCTCGTCGATCGAGGCCATTTCAGAGTTCGAGTTCAAGAGAGAAGTTGTTCCTGGAGAGCCCACAAGTCCAACAAGACCAAGAATGACCAAATCCATTGAGTGGATTGAGGTATATCTTCAACCCTAGCTAGAAACACTTAGAATAATATAACTTTTCATACTTAGTGTTTTAGATCTCGAAAAATATCCCCCACGGATGCTCTTCATCTGTGCATGCTAAGTTTCAAATTTCATGCAATTTGATCGAGTCATTTGAGAGAACGAGATAAAAAACCATCTAGGGCTCTCGGTCCGGCTTGTTCCATGCCGCGTGCTCTCTAGACCGTTGATTTAGTCGATCGACGGTGTAGATCAGGTCGGATCGCGCTGCTGTCCGACCGCGGGAGCTCAGGTCGAACCACGGGTTTGTCCAGCTGCATCTCCGCCGCCCGTTTCGAAGCCACGCCGATCGGACGGCCCTGATCCCGCGCTGACGTGGTTAAGTCGCGCGGGATTATTCTGTCGCCACCAGCAATCATTAGCAATGATTGCGCAGCGGCGCAATCATTGCTAATGATTGCGCCGAAATCGCAGAGCCAATGCCGCCGCTCCACGTGGCATCCCAGCCGCCGCTCCACGTGGCATCCCAGCCGCCGCCGACATATTTTATTTAAAATAATGATTTTTTATTATATTTTAAAGCTATTTTTACTTAAAAAATCACAGAAAATTCATTTTTGATCCGATTTTGACGTGCAATACCTCGTTTTGTTTGTATTTTCATTCCCTACACTATAAATTTTTTTTTAAAAAAATAATATATATATATATACTTATTAATAAAATAGTTAAATAATACTATTTTAAATATATTATTTTAATTATTTTGTTAATATTATATCATAATATTATTGTTTTAATTATGATATTAATAAATATATTATTTTAAATTATTTTTGTTACTTATTATTATTATTATTACTATTATATTTATTTGAATAATTTTTTTTTGTATTTTTAATAATTAAATATTATTTTAATTATTTTAATTAATTAAATTATTAAAAATATTCTTAATATTATATATTTATAAATTACTTTTAAAATTTCAGAAATTTTAAACCTATATTTTATTTTATTCCAATAATAATTTTCAAAAATTTAATATTTTGAATTATTTTAAAGCCTTTAATTATTTTTTTAAACTTCGAAAAATCATAACTTTCTCGTTTTAAATCGAATTTTGACGCACAACACCTTGTTTTGATCGTATTTGGATTCTGCACACTTTAAAATTCATTTTACTCAAAAGTGCTGGATCTGTCTGTAGTTATTTTAAAAACAGCCAAACAGCATTATTTTAAAATATTACATTATCGTATGTAAACTTCGAAAATGCCTAACTTTATTGTTTTAAGTTGGATTTCGATGCACATCAACTTATTTTATTCGTATTTAAATTCTGCATGATTTGAAACCAAGGTTTTGAAAACCGGACCAGACAACGAACCGGAACAAGGAGAGGTTCACGGTTCGACCGGTTGAACCGGTCTAACCGGGGTCGAACCGGATGACGTAATAAATAATAAGTATTATATAAATTTAACACAATTAACATAAAAATAATGTTATCATTCAAAGTATGAGATAAAAAATTAAATTAAAAAAAAAACTATGAAACATAAAAACTTATATAATTAAGTAAAATAATTATTTTAAAATCTTATATAAAAGCAAAAAGAAAATAAAATCTCATAATTATAAGAATTTACACTCATAAAAATATGATAATTTGAAATTTGAATATTTTTCAAATTTTAAATTTAATTTATATATAACCATATAATTTAATATATATTATTATTAATTTATGTTACATATTTAATATAAATTTAATTCTAACATAAGTTTATAAATTTAATATAAACTATTCTTATTTTATATTTATATGATTAAATATATTTTACATGTTTATGATATATTGTATACAAAAGTTATTTTATAAATTTATATCTAAAATCATTAATAAATAAATAAAATTATTAATAATAAATTATTTTTTATTATGTATAAATAAATAAAATTTTATTATTAACTAATAAATAATTATCACTCACATAAAAAAAATTAATTAAAAAATCGGTTTAAAAATAGGTTTTATATCCATTATATATGCTATGAACTCATACACTCCTCATCTCTTTTCTTTAGTCCCACATCCCTTAGAAACACTTTCTTGCTATTGTTTATATAGCATATTTAGATTCTTTGCACCAAGGGAGCACATGGGGAGGTCATGTGAAGATGTGTCATGATGCTTTGAGTATAAAAGTGCTTATTATATAAAGTGTATTTAACTTTAATTAAATGTTTTTAATATATATTAATTAATTTATTTAAAAAATACTTAAAATTTGTGAGATTTGAACCGGCCGGTTCAAAAATAACTGGACCGGTTCACCGGTTCGCGGTTGAACTGGCCGGTTCTGACCGGTTCAGTCCGATTCTTTGTAGAAGCGGTTTTAGGGCTGAACCGGACCGGCCTTGTGACCGGTTCACGGTTGAACCGGTCGAACCGGCCGGTCCGGTCCAATTTTTAAAGCACTGTTTGAAACAATTCCTCTTTGAAAATATTAAGTATATCTGTAATTATTTTGAAAACAACAAAGTCACTATTTTAAAAATATTCTATTTTTATATTTAAATTTGTAAAATTCATAACTTCGTCGTTTTAAATCGGATTTTGACGTATAACCCCTTGATCTTTTCAGAAAAATGCGTATTTGATTTTGAAACTATTTTTAGTCACTGGTTTTGACTGTTCTAGCATGTTTCTGTTTGAATTTGTTTATTTGGGTATTTTTGATATTAAATAATTATTACAATGATTATTTTCAAATTATAAATTATTTTCAAATCGGTTTGGAGACTCGATTAAGAGATCAGTGGGTCTCCCATATATTTATTTATTATAAATTGATTTATTTTGAATTACATTATTTTCCAAAAATCTATATACTTATATAGGTATTTTAAATTATTTTAAAATTATCTATATATTAAATCTTAATTTTGGGATACCCACTATTGATGAAATTTTAAACATAGAATCTATGTGTGAAGAGCAAATCATGGGGGAGTGGGTTAGTGGATGGTTGGATTCCAATCATTCACTAATCCCTTCATTAGTTTTATTTATTTTTTTTGTATCGTAGTCTGCATGTATAGGATTGCACCACGATCACTTAGTTTAGGCTCTCCTAAATATAAGGACATGGATTATTTACTATTTTTTTATGTATTTTCCATGCATTATTACCTTGAGGGTTAGTGTAAACTGTATTTTAAACCCATATAACGTAGTGACACCTTAAGGATAAAAATTAAGGTCCCGTCTAGCGAACTTAGAAATTTTCTAGGGGCTAGGATAGATCCCGGATTGACATGAAAACCTCAAAACTTGAACTTAGGGATATCATAAACCTTCTAGAATTTTCTAGAAATTTTTAGGGCTTGTTACACCCCTTAATTAACTAACCGTAATTAATTTGCTAAATAAGGCCCCGAGACCTTTTAAAAATTACAATAAATACATATTAGGTCAAAAAATTACCCATAATACCTTGAATTGTTTAGAATATGACCCTTGACTTTAGATAAATAGGGGTCCTTAGTTTGACTCTAGGTTGACCCTTAATTTGACCTTAGGTGGAATTTACCATTTTGCCACTAATAAATCATTAAAAAATATTAAAAATCTCAAATTTTCCCCAAACACTTGGGATCACTTCCTGACCTTTGGGAGTGATTCCAATCAGTTTGGAGCTAATTTGGATCAAAACAGTAAAAACAGCCATTTATTAGAAAATTTAGAAAATTCCATAAATACCCTGGACTTAAAAAACCTAATACTAAATGTAGAAAATTCCAAATTAGGTAAAATCACTTGCATTAGACATCTATTAGGGTCTAGTATTTATTAAAAATATCAGTATTCTAGAAACTGGCCTAAATTAAAAAGTCAACTTTGTGGTCAACCGTAGTTCATTTAGGGCCTGAAACTTAGAAAATTCATAACTTTGTCTAGAAAACTCCATATTCAGTGTACTACCTATCTAACTGCTCATATTAAGGTCTAGGATTTTCCTAAGCTGATAGGAGACCCAAAACTAGCCTCTATCCCATAATGACTTTTTGGACCCTTAGTCTAGTTCATAGGAGGACCAGAGACTTTCCAAAATTGGCTAATATCACTTGAACTTTAAATATCAGTATCCTAAGCTCTTAAAACTGATCAACAAACTAAAATAATTAAAATGGATCCTAATCCACTAATATTTGAATTTCAACTAAAATATCTTTTTCAGACCCCTAACAAACCTGAACTTTAGATCTTTAATTAACTACCCTGCTTAGGACCTATCCAAACCACACCAGCCTTACACACACATAAAATTATTTGCTAGGGCACCACTTCTAGATCTAGGTTAGGCCGCTGGGTTTTATTTTTGTGCTGTGTGCTGGAGCTTTCCGTGGTTTTTATTGCATGCTATTTGAAATTGCTGATGTGTTTGCTTACTTTTCCTGCACTCTGTGGATGATGTGATAAGCGCTAGATTTACCCCTATGCTAGGAGCGTCATATACATATATATATATATATACTGTTCTTCCGTGCAGGTGGCCATGCTCAAGCTAATAAAGGGGGGGCACCATTATGATTCCTAATACTGTCTTATGCAGATGCTTGCTCAGCCCCCCTAAATAAATGAGGGCTAAAAATAATTATAACTGCTATAGGTGGAGCTGCCTAGCCCTCATAATTAAGAGCATGGCTTGGCACAGGGTCAATGGAATGAGTCTTTTACTTTCTATATATAACTGCTTGTGATTTTTATTAGGATAACCATGCAGGGAGTCTAGAATTTTCTTTTAAATAGTTGTAATATTTATGAAATTTATTAAGAGTTGTGAAAGCAACTATGAGTTGGGATATTCTTATCCAACTCGGATTTTAAAAGAAGAAGGCATCCCTAAAGGGGAGGGTCTTCTTTCATTTGGAAGATCGAGTTGGATGGCTTTAGATATCCAGAGAGAAAAGGCAATACTCCCTAAAAGGGAGAATTGTCTCTTCGTTTGGATATTCAAGCCCCGACGGATCCAAGGAGTCCAAGGAGGAGTGATCCAAGAAGTCCAAGGAGGCGATACCCAGAAGACTGAAGACACTAAAGATTGAAGACCCAATATCCCACTCAAAGTTATTGGCGTCTTTCATAGGCTTAGAAATCTGGGTTGTTGGCAGTGGTGCCCGACCACTTTATTTTCTGCATATCTGGGTTGTAATAAGGGCAATTTGCCTATGGCCATTTAGTTGATTATTCTGGATTTATATTGATGTGCTTTCCTGATATGCACAGTAGAAATACCTGCTTTTTCTAGGTTTCTTTCTTGCATGCCATTTTTGTTTTCGCCTGGATCGTATTAGGCTTATTAAGGACTATAAAATTCTTCTACTCGTAATTAATCTCTAAAAATTTTAAGTTTTAAATAACATAGAAATTTAACGAACTTAGGGAACTGCCAGAATAGTCTGGGGTCGCATGCATATTATTGCATTTCTTTTCTTCTTCTTATAAGACATCTCCCTGCCTGCGGGTGGAGTCCAGATAATCTAGCCTATGAGGATGAAGTGCCGGACCTAGGGAGACTCAGTATTTTCTAAAAATTATTTTCTATAAGCCTGCTTTTAAAATTCTATAGCATTCATGAGTTGACATTTCAACTAGCATGCATTGCATTAGTAACCAACTAAATAAAACTTAATTGCATTAGTTAGAGGCATCTGACCAACATAAGTCCATGACCACTTAGGAAATTCTCTAGATGTCAGTCCTATTTTCAAAGAACTGTACCACCCACCCATCTTTCATAACTGACCTGATAGCATGATTTTGAAGCGATTAGGTGGTTAGCTGGCTCCCCAATCCAGGCCGGAATAAGTCCAAGTTTTGCACTACTTTAGCTAGGACACGAGTCTTAGTATTTTGTAGAACACTAAGCCCAATCTAGATTTAGGATTCGAGGCTACTACACTCGATCTCGTAGTATGCCTTAAATAGTAGGTATGTCTCTTCTTCTCATGGACCCTAAATCCTACTTATCTGCGTCACAGGATGACGCCACCTCCATCTCTTCTCTCACGCATGTAGTTGATTGCTTGTCTTTCTTTCTCTAGTTTTCTCTTTAGTACCCTAGAGCCTTCGAATGCTGGTATGAGCCATGCATGTTGATTCAGCCCTTCGGACCTTTCTTCTCTTTGAGTAGGATTTCCTAGTCTATACCCTCGTGTCGATCCCACTATAGGAGAGGATAATATATGATCCTTAATCGAGAGTTTTCTCAGGCTCTGGCCTGGGATGTAATTAACCACGGGACCTTACACCCGTGGGAAACTTGGCCCCACATCTACTAAACCCCACTCGAGATGTTGTATCGGGCGAGGGAAACCCGTGACTAGGTCGTGTATATTACTACCCATCAGGGTGTGTTGGCAACAGCCTCTATCCTCAATGGTTAGTCATATGAATAATCCAATCTGTCCCTTCCAATTGACCCGTTTGCTCGGTGCTCTTTCGGAGGTCCATAGGTTTCTAGCGACCACGGTGGGACCAGTTTCTCTCTCCATCTTTGGATTCTATATTATCCTTTCTAGTGTGTACTCCCGGATTGGTACTCCTTAGATTAGGTCCATCCCACTCTTAGTTAGGATCTTTCCTTAGTTAGGGTTCCTTCCCCTTAGCTAGGATTCTTCCCTACTCTATTTCATTTCAGCCTTACAGGCTAGTCCGTCCTTTATTCATTACTATTTATCTTTATCAAATCCATCCTCATTCCTTTCTTTTTTTCATTTCTGATTTCTAACCTTTCACTTTCTTTTCTTGGCAGCAGTGCCATGGCTTCCTTTGCTCCTTCTATTACTTTTGCTTTCAGTTCAGACGCACGGGTGACTCTCCCTGAGTCCCTGCTCACTAGTCCGCCAGTTGGAGGGATCACTTTTAGTTCCTTCACTAACTCGGCCTTCGTCACTCTTGGCGGGCCGACCCTGTTGGAGGCTGCTGCATTCTCTCCTCCTCAGAGGAAAGGACGCGCAGCCATGCGCCCTTTCGGATGACCAGCTGCTCGGTGGACAGCCCGAGCATCTGCTCGTCCCATTCTTGTACTTGCTCAGCCAGTGCACACTGTAGCTAGGAGACCAGTGCCTAGGCCACATCCTATTCTAGTTCGTACAGCGGTCAGGCGACCTACGCCTGCCGCTCCTGCTGCTCAAGTTGCCCCGGCTCCTCAGTGCCGACAGCCTGCTGTAGTTGTTCCACCTATTCGTGCAGCGGTCAGGCGACCTACGCCTACTGCTCCTGTTGCACAGGCTGCCCCAGACCCTCAGTGCCGGCAGCCTGCTTAGCTTGTGGCAGAGGGCCCGTCAGGCGAGAGGGCTTACTCCATCAGATTTCTCGGGCTACCTTCCAGTTACAACGACAGACAACGAGGAGACTTTACAGTTGGCAGAGGGGGCAGACACTGCAGCAGCCAGCACAGACAGTTCCAGCAGTTAGGCCGCCACTAGTTGCTCCTGTTGTAGGACGACGCCCATGTCGTCGAGGATGGAGACAGTAGCAGGAGCCTGCCTGGCCTCAGGTCAGTTCAGAGGTGGTAGTCCCAGAGCAGCTAGTGGCCAGTGCAGTGCCCTTCCATACCAGATGGGTTTGGAGACGTCGACAGACGGACACCCCTGTCGACTCGATCTTGTCAGTTGAGGCAGCACCACTGTCAGAGGCAGAGCAGTCAGATGAGGCAGATGATCTGATGGACTTAGCAGTTCCTTCCGAGACCGAGGCGGTCCCGATGATGTGTGATGAGGATGTGGTACCTACTCCAGATAGATCCCCAGAGCGGGATGAGACAGAGCCAGCTCGTAGTCCTCATAGGATCGGTTACCCTATGAGTCCTTACATAGAGGCCCTCCGACACTCTTTCTTAGAGAATGATGATACACTAGTGGATGACTTGGAGGAGGATATACCAGTTCATCGGGTTTGTGTAGTTACCCGTAGAGGTCACTCAGATGAGAGAGAGCCCAAGGACCAGGATGAGCAGGGAGAGCCTGAGGTGGGTGAATCTCCCAGATCAGTTGACACGGATGCTACGGTCCTAAACCTCCAGGCACAGATGGCAGAGATGGCCAGAGCTATGGCAGCCATGACAGCACAGTTGACAGCCTTGGGGGTGATGCCCCAAGTGGCAGGTGTAGCCGCTGCTAGTCATTCTAGAGATCAGCCAGTTGTGCCTCCAGTTACACTAGACCTCCTGAGAGTGGACAGGGTCCAGAGAGCAGTTCTTGTAGCACCTTCAGTTGTTCAGAGTCAGCCAGCTCAGCTATCAGCGGGTCAGCTTCAGGATTTGATTGCCCAGAAGGTAGAGTAGGCCATTTCCTCCAGGAAGACTGGAGAGTCAGTTAGCAGAGGGCGGCCTTACCCGGTAGAGTACGAGCAGGAGCTCTACCCTCCTAGTTTCATTCCTCCTAGGTTCAGAGTGTTTGACGGGTTTGGGAACCCGAGGAAGCATGTGGCTCAGTACCGGGTCATATGTTGCAATATAGGAGGGAGTGACCCGTTGATGTTGAGGTTGTTCGTTAGCAGCTTGGCGGGGGTGGCGTTTGCTTGATACGCCGACCTCCCCAATGACTCAGTCAGGACTTTTGCAGAGTTGGAGCAGTTGTTCATCCAGAGATTTGTCAGCACTGAGCACTGAGTTACAGTTGAGGAGCTAGTAGTCACCAGACAGAGGCCTAGAGAGTCACTCACAGATTATATAGTCAGATGGAGGAACCTCAGTTTGCAGTGTGAGCCACAGCTATAGGAGCAGCATGCAGTTGAGATCCTTTTGAAGAACATAGACGGTCCCATTACTCCATACCTGAAGGGTTTCACCATATGAACCTTTCAAAAGCTACTGACCAAGGTCACCAGCCTATAGGACAGCATACCCGATGTAGTCCCTCCTAAGGCTGAGAGTCAGCCTTCGCGCAGACCTCAGCGGCAGGAGTTTTTAGGGGCACCTCCACCTAGGAGAGGGGAGGTGCATAGTACTCAGGGACCAGCAGATAAGGGCAAGAGGCCCTTAGGCAGTTCAGCACCTTCAAAGCAGTCACACTCAGCTAGTCAGCCAACAGCACAGCCCAGGACCTCCCGTAGGACTCTAAAGAGTCAGCAGTCCTTACAAGAGAAGCTTAGTAAGGAATACCCCTTTAAAAAGGAGAGTGTAAAGAAAATTTTTAAATTCCTTACTAAGAAGAACATACTTACCTTTCCCAGCAACAATAGAGTGGAGGAGGAGGGTCAGACTGAGCACCCACTCTATTGTCCTTACCACAGATACATTGGGCATGTGTTAGAGGATTATTTTGTGTTCAAGGATAAGGTTGAGAGGTTGATGGCCACAGGACAGATACACCTCCAGGACAGTGACTTAGTGCAGCCCAAGGGTAGGGCCCTTAGACAGTTCAGATGGTTTCTAGTCCCAGCCACAGTCCCAGCCAGAGTAACAGTCAGGGTAGTAGTGGCAGTTTACCCCAGAGTTCTGAGGGAGAGTGGCAGTTAGCACTCTCCAAGAAGACCAGGAGGATGATAGACCATACAGTTCAGATTTCAGAGGCAATTGAGAGGAGGCCACCATAGGCCAAGTCGACAGTTGCCCCTGCAGTTACTACTCCAGCACTTGTACCTTCTTCTTCTTCTCTTTCTGTTGTAGTGCCTACTGAGCACATTTTTTCTGCTTTATGTAATAAGAAAATGTATGAAAGAGAAAAATATGTTGTAACATCTGAGGGGAAGACAGGGTTCCTTTCATAATGATTCTAGTGAAGAGTCTGAGTCTGAGTATGAAGATGAACCAGTCTTTGGGATACCAGAGGGTGGATGTTACATTGATTCAGAAGATGAATTCGAGAACCCACTCCCAGTACTTTCCTTAAAACCAACACCTGCCACCACCACTGAACCAGAGGAATCTTCTATTAAGGATGACTCAATATAGGAAGTTTATCTACGTTTAGGGAAGGTCCTTCCGCCTAGGTTGACTAAAAATACAAAAGATAAAAATATCATTATCCAGCAGGATGACTCTATCCCTTCCTCCCAGGAGCAGCCTAAGGAGAAAGGGAAAGGCCCTCAGCTGGAGGTTAATTATAATGTGTTGGCTTATCTAAGAAAAATTCCTTCCCTTCTTAGTGTCTATGACGCTTTGATGTTGTCACGTGACTTGAGAGAGATACTAGTAAAAGCCTTACTTGAACCAGAGACCTATCAAGCCTTCTTTACTTCCGACCCCACTTATGAGGCATGACATTTGTATAACACGTCATGCATCATCTTCTCTAGTCGTGATCTCCTTTTAGGGACTACTGAGCACAATTGTCCCTTGTATGTCACTGCTGAAGTCAATGGTTATGAGTTGAACATGGTCCTCATAGACCAAGGGGCTTCAGTAAACATACTAACCCATGAAACTTTGAAAAGCCTCTCTCTAGGTCACTTGAAGCTCACTTCCTACAAGATCATGTTGAAAGGCTTCAATGACTAAGGCCAGCGAGCTCTAGGGTCTATCACCCTGCCTCTAAAATTTAGAAACTTTCTAACTGAGGCAAAGTTTCATGTGATTGAGGCTGACACTTCAAGGCTCTCTTAGGAAGGACTTAGATCCATGAGTATGGAATGGTGCCCTCTACCTTTCACCAATGTATGAAGTTTCTGAGGAATGATGTTGAGTATACCATTCCTGGAGATACCCAGCCCTTTTCCGTGCATGAAATCTCTATGTACGACGACGCCGAGTACTACGTACCTCGGAAGGCTCGTAGAGCTCCACCTGCTCAGTCCTCAGTGATACCTGATACTGTTATATAGGGTCTTACGCAGCCACCTGCATAGGATCCTATACAATCTTCAGTATGATTCATCTGGCTACAATCAGATAAAGATGGACACCGAAGATGAGAAGTTTACTGCTTTCCGGACACCTATAGGTATATTTTGTTACAAGGTGATGCCCTTCAGTCTCAAGAATGCCAGGGCCACCTATTAACGTGCCATGACAGTCATCTTCGATGAGATAATACATGAGCAAGTTGAGTGTTATGTGGATGATTTGGTCGTCAAAAGCAAGGTCCGTGAAGATCACCTCAGAGATCTGCGAATTGTTTTTGAACGCCTGCGTAAGTTTGATTTAAAGATGAACCCTTTAAAATACGCATTTAGAGTCAGTGCAGGAAAGTTCCTAGGGTTTATAGTTCGCTACCGTGGCATTGAGATAGACCCCTCTATGATCAAAGCCATAGTGGATTTGAAACCCCATAAGAGTCTTACCCAGTTGAGATCCTTCTAGGGTAAACTCACTTTCTTGCGGAGATTTATCTCCAATCTTTCTGGTAGGTGTCATCCCTTCTCTGCACTAGTGAAGAAGGATGCCCGATTTTATTGGGATGAGAGTTGCCAGGAGGCCTTTGAGAGTATAAAGTGCTACCTGATGAACCCCCCTGTTTTAGCTGCACCTATTCCAGGTAGGCCGTTGATTCTCTACACTACAGCCCTGGATGAGTCCTTAGGTGCACTGTTGGCTCAAGAGAATGAGGAAGGCAAGGAGAATGCCTTGTACTACCTCAGCAGGTGATTGATACCTGCAGAGCTTAAGTACCCAGCGATAGAAAAGTAATGTTTAGCCTTGATCTTCACGGTACAGAAGCTTAGACATTATATGCTATCAGATAAGATCAATCTGATCTCTCGAGTCAACCCATTGTAGTACTTGATGACCCGTCTGACCCTTTCAGATAGTCTAGCATGATGGTCTATGATATTACTGCAATTTGATATCACTTTTGTTCTCTAGTGGGCCGTCAAGGGATAGGCTCTAGTTGACTTTCTGGCCGATCACCCGATCCCTGCAGATTTTCCACTCAACGATGAGCTACCTGATGAGTTCATCATGAGTGTGGATGAACAGAAGTCCCCTTCTTGGGAGTTTTACTTTGACAGTACGTCATCTGTTAAAGCTTTAAGTCCAAATAAAACTCCTACAGTTTTGATAGGATTATGCCTGATTTCTATGTCTCCTAAGGGTCATACTCTACGGTACTCCTATAGCTTATCAGAACCTCGTATTAATAATGAAGCTGAGTATGAAGCTCTGATTTTGGGGCTAGAGTTGGCCATTCAGATGAGCCTTATACGGGTGAAGATCTTTGAAGACTCCCAACCGATGATCAATCAAGTGGCTGGAGTCTAAAAAGTACTTAAGCCTGAGCTCATTCCATATCATAATAAAGTTATGGAGCTCCTGAGCTTAATACCAGAAGTAACTTTGGCCAAAGTCCCTAGATCTGAAAATGGAAAAGCAGATGAATTGGCCAAGTTAGCAAAAGAATTAGCTGACCCTACTGAAAACCCAGTGTCTATTATTGTCCAGTATCGTCAAGCTCTGTGCCCCGCGGACTTGTCTACTCCAAATTAGACCCTTGCAGTATTTGCTGTGGATGAGGAGTCAGATTAGAGAGAACCCTTCAGAGTATTTAAAATATGGTAGGCTTTCAGATGATAAGTCTCTCGCTGCTCAAATTAGAAAGAGAGCCTTATCATTCGCCTATGTAAATGAAACTCTGTATAGATGCTCTTTTGACCAAATGTGGTTGAGACTCCTCAGTAAAGAAGAGGCTAGTAGAGTCATGAGTGAGATACATGAAGGGCTTTGTGGTGCCCATCAATCTGGACCTAAAATGAAAGGCAGAATTAAACGCTTTGGCTACTACTAGCCAACTATGATCCACGATTGTATGGAACACGCTAAGAGGTGCCACCAGTGCCAGATTCACGGCATGGTGATTCTCCAACCCCCTAATCCGTTGCACACTACTGTTTCTTCTTGGCTATTTGAGGGCTAGGGAACAGATGTAGTGGGTCCTAGAGACCCTCCTTTCTCTAAGGGTCATAGGTTCATTTTAGCTGCCACTGATTACTTCTCTAAGTGGGCAGAGGCTGTCCCACTTAAGGAAGTTAAATCAGAAGATGTGATGCATTTTTTTCGCGATAACATTGTTCATCTCTTTGGTGTTCCGCGCCGTATAATCTCAGATAACGGCCCATCCTTTAGAAGCACCAAAATTACCAGATTTGCCTGCCGCCATAACATTAATTGGCGATACTCGTCCATTTACTATCCTAAAGCTAATGGCTTGACAGAGGCATTTAATAAGACTCTTGTGAAACTGATAAGAAAAATCCTTATTGCAAATAAAAGAGAATGGCATGATAAGTTACCTGAAGCATTATGGGCATATAGGACTACCTACCGTACTCCTACTCAGTCCACCCCATATGCTTTAGCTTTTGGGGCCGAAGCAGTCCTCCCACTTGAGGTCGAGATCCCCTCACTGCGTGTAGCAGTTAGTTACAATCTATTTGAGGAAGATATTGCCCGACTGAGATTGGAAGAGCTTGATGGTTTAGATGAGCTCCGCTTACGAGCTTATCAATGCCTTAAGCTATGTTAGGCCCGAATGGCCCGGCACTACGAGTGCCATGTTAGACCCCGTTCTTTTCGGGTAGGCGAGTTAGTTCTTATTTCGCGTAGGCCTATCATCTCGCATTGTCGACGAGGTGGTAAGTTCGAGCCTATTTGGGAAGACTCCTTTGATATAGAGCAAGTTTATGAAGGTGGTGCCTACCTACTTATTGATGCAAATGGCATTCATCCAATGCCTATCATCAACGGTCAATACTTGAAAAAGTACTATGCCTGAGTTTAGTACTTCACAGGGGAGCCTCCCTACCGCCTGTAGATATCCCTTTGAATTTGTAGCTCCTAAAAGGATTTCTCTTACTTTTCAGCAGTCTGTGTGGCCAGGACAATTTGTCCTCTACCACGCAACGTTGCTTAGAAGAGTATGAGGCTATCCTTTGAGGTGATACACCAATACGCCGTTGGGATGTTTTGTACTTTTATCTGTGCGCACCAATCACGTCGGCGCTATCGCATAGAATTTTTAGTTTGTTCTCCCCTTTGTAGGGCTTAGTCCCCCAGTTTCACCTGCCGCCCTAGGTGTGGTTTGGGATATCAAAACCAATAATTCGAGTCTAACTTTTAGGAGGTGATACTGGGTCCACACCACCCCATGACAATCAGGTATGGTGATGGAGATCCACTATCCCTAGTAGAGTTTCTTCTTCCTATCAGTCCTGATCTGATAGATGTAGACCCTAGTCCATTCATATGAATTGAATGTGATCAAGGATATTAGAGTCATTGGTTTAGACTCTTTTTGAGATAGGATACAGGGTCCATACCATCCTATGCTAGTCAAATATGGTAGTGTTGATCCTCTATCCTGATGTTGATCTCAGTCGTACATCAATTTCAGTACGATTGCGCTTCCCAGTTTCACCTGCTGCCCTAGGTGTGGTCTGGGTTATCAAAACCAAATGTTCATTTCTTTACAAGATCTTGTTAGATCTTTTTCCAAGTTCTGTTCATGTGGTGAACATGATCTGGGTTATCAAAATCATTCATAATTCTAAAAAAAAATGTATATACATGTCATAAAAGGAGGAAGCTCTTAGTAGAGCAAAACCGGTTGCCCTTGTCATAGGAGGAACCCGGTAAAACTCTCTAAGAGCCCAAATTCCTAAGAATTTCTCTTTCATCTCCCTTGAGAATACTTTGGTGGTCTCTCCAAGGTTGAGTTCCCATTTAGTTGGTTAATTAATACATATGATTCCGAATTGCTTTTCTTTGCTAGTGATGTAGTACATTGAGTTTTGGATGTCGACATCACTACCTTCCGAGCTTAAGTCTTTCTGAGAAAAGATCTCCCCCTGCTGCCCTCTTTTGGCAACCTACCTTCCCATTCATATACTATTCTGAGCTGCCAGAGTGATCCTATGAATGTTGTAGTGTTACTTTCACTTTGCACAGGGTCCTACCTGATTAGGGTAGGTGTTACCACTGTGACCTACTGATAATCATAGGTCTCACTCATGATTATCGAACTAGGTGTCAGGTGTGCTCCCCTGACACCTCAGAGTTATTTTTTAGTTGTGGTGTAGTACACCTGTTCTCAAGTGTTAGCACCGAAGTTCCAGGAGCTCCGATTTTTCATTAGAAGATCGACTCCTTAGCTTCTTTACTCACCTACTTTCTATATTCGTACCCTACTCTTAGCTGCTAGAGTAACGCGATGAATGTTATGTTGATTGCTCCTACTCCCCACAGGGTCCTACCCGATCAGGGTAGGTGTTACCACTGTGACTCTTTTGATGATTTTTTTTTCACTCATATACATGATTACTGTCCTCAGGTAGTGAGGGTGTCCCCTTTACTTCCTAGAGCTACTTTACTTGTAGTGATGTGGTATACCTTGCCTCGGATATTATCATCACTACTTTGAGAACTTCGATCTTCTCACAGAAGATCAGTTCTTCTACTATTTTTCATGACCTATCTTACCATTCATACATTAGGCTCAGTTGACAGATTAGTCCTACGAATGTGTTAAGGTCACTTTCACTTTCCAGAGGGTCCCATTAGTTTGTGTGGGTGTTACCACTGTGTTCTCTTACTAAGAGTTGTTACCCTGAGTAGCGAGAGTTCTCTCTCACTCCTTTGGTTCTTTTCTTCTTACTTGGTGATATGAGGTGTCGTGCCTTAAGTGCCACCATCACCTCTTTCTTGAGCCTTGATTCTCTAGTATAGATTCAGCTCTTATAGATTTTTATAACTTCTTTCCCCATTGAGACCCCACTCCTTACTGTCGGGGAGGTCCCTTGGATGTTTCGATACTACTCCCACTTCCTACGGGGTCCCCATCAGTTAGTATGGGTTTACCACTATACCCCCCCCTTGGGGGTTATTTTTACTAGGCTTAGTCCCACCTTCTGTAGTAGAGGTGCTCCCTCGCTACTTCAGTTCCTTTGGCTTCGTTGGAATGAGATTACCCCTTTGCACACTCTACTGAGGGTGTATCTCTTCCAGCTTTGTTTGGGAGACATCATCCTGATGTCTTCTTTCCCTTTTTGTGTAGGGTTATAGTTCTCTAGGAGATCCTGATGGAATTTGGATACTCATGGCCACGATGATTTGCCCTCTACCATGTGGTTAACAGAGCGCTAGAAGGAGTTCCCTAGGTGGTTCTACCCTCAAAATTACCCCATTGACTTACTTCTTTCTCCCTCACATCCCTACACAGATATGTGTCAGGCTGATGTGGAGGTGACTTTTTCACCTTCTATTCTGCTGTTGAAATGAACAGACAGGTAGTTGGTCTTACTTGATAGAGAGGACCTGACAGAGCATCTGGCAGGTACTCCTCGCCACTCTTCTGATTGTCCTGTTTTGATCAGGCAGGCATCAGAGCTTGACTCTTTATTCACTCAGTTGAAATGACTGAGTGGGTATTGAGCCCTTCTTCATTTGCAAGATTGAGCTGGTGGAGCAGATGTTGAAGCTTACTTGGTTAAAGTGAAGCCTTGCCAGAGCACGTGGAAGGTGGCCCTAACCACTCTTTTTACCCCGGATGTCCTGTAAAAGACTAAGCAGGCTTCCACCTCGTGGTTCATGAGCTTCTTGCTGAGGTCAGGCAGAAGTAGTGGCCACCCCAATCCACTGTTTCGAAAGGAGCAGGAGGGTCGGGATCCTTTTCACATTCTTCCAGCTGTCTAGATGCGGTCAGTCTTGTAGTTGGTTTTATCTTACCGTTGAGTGAGCCCGACAGAGTCCCTGGGAGGCGCAATTCCTCAACACCCCTTTACTCGGATGTTCTGTAAAAGACTAAGTAGGCTTCCACCTCATGGTTCATGAGCTTCTTGCTGAGGTCAGGCAAAAGTAGTGGCCACCCCAATCCACTATTCCGAAAGGAGCAGGAGGGGCAGAATCCTTTTCACCTTCTACCCGCTGTCCAGATGCAGTCAGCCTTGTAGTTGGTTTTACCTTACCATTGAGTGAGCCGACAGAGTCCCTAGGAGGCGTAATTCCTCAACACCCCTTTACTCGGATGTCCTGTAAAAGACCAAGCATGCTTCCACTTCATGGTTCATGAGCTTCTTGCTGAGGTCAGGCAGAAGTAGTGGCCACCCCAATCCACTGTTTTGAAAGGAACAGGAGGGGCGGGATCCTTTTCACCTTCCACCCTGCTGCCCAGATAGGGCCAGACAAGCGGTCGGTCTTACCTTACCTAGTTGAGTGAGCCTGATAGAGTCCTTGGGAGGCTATCCTCAATGACCTTTTACTCCTGATGTCCTGTAAAAGACTACGAAGGCTTCCACTTCGTGTCTTCTTTACTTTTGCTGAGGTCAGGCAGAGGTTTCGAGTCACCCCAATCCACTATTTTTAAAAGATCAGGAGGGGAGGGAACCTTTTCACCTCCTACACTGCTGTCCAGATACGGTCAGGCAGGTAGTTGGTCTTACTTGGTAGAGAGCGCCTGACAGAGCACCTAGCAGGAACTCTCCTTTTTCTCTGAATGTCCTGTTCTGATCAAAGAGGCACCAGACTTCGTGACTCGCTTTATTTGCTGCCTTGAGTTGGTTAGGCAAATACTGAGTCACCCCAATCCACTGTTCTGAGATGAACATGAGGGGCAGGATCTTTTTCACCTTCTATCCTGTTGTTTGAAATGAACAGACAGGAAGCTGGTTTAACCTACTTGGTAGAGAGGGCCTGACAGAGCACCTGGAAGGAACTCCTCGCCACCCATTTCCCTGAGTGTCTTGTTTCGGTTAGGTAGACACCAGGTCTTGTGACTCCTTGGTTTGTTGAGATGACTTGGTCAGACAGATATTGAGTCACCAAAATCCACTATTATGAGATGGGCAGGAGGATATGGGATCCTTTAACATTCTATTCTGCTGATTCGATATAGTCAGGCAGATAGTCAGTATACTTTTACTACCTTACTTTTGGTTCTTCTCTTGGCTCTACCCTTGCTACAGGATAAAGCTAGAGGAGAATCTCTTTACCTTTTTCACCCTTGAGGTGATCTTTACCCTTGATTCTCTCTTTGGCTCTGCCCTCACTATAGGGCAAGGCTAGGGGAGAATTTCTTTACCTTTTTCACCCTAGTGGTGACCTTTACTGTTGATTCTCCTTTCTGCTTTGCCATCGTTGTAGGGCATGACTATAGGAAAATCCCCTTACCTTGTTTTCACCTTTTTTTAGGTGATCTTTACCGTTGGTTCTATCCTTGGCTCTACCCTTGTCGAAGAGTAAGGCCAGAAGAAGATTCTACTACCAGTTCACCATTTTGGTGATACTTGACTTGTGCACTGCTGTTCTTCCCTCTCTCCTAGGCTATGCCCTCACTTAAGGGTAAGGCCAGAAGAAGATTTTCCTACTTTTTCTACCATCTTTTTGATGTTCTTTCACTCATGATCTTCACTCTACTTCTTCTGATCACTTTGGGTCAACGCCAATATGAGCGGTTCACTAGTTTGTTCGCCGCTCCTGTTGGGGATCCTTAAGGACTATAAAATTTTTTTCTACTCATAACTAACTCCTAAAATTTTAACTTCTAAATAACATAGAAACTTAACGAACTTAGGGAACTGCCGGAATCATCCGGGGTCGCATGCATATTACTGCATTCTTCTTTCCTTTCTATAAGACATCTCCTCGCCTGCGGGTAGAGTCCAGATAATCTGGCCTATGAGGATGAAGTGCCGGACCTAGGGAGACCCAGTCTTTTCAAAAAATTATTTTTTTATAAGCCTGTTTTTAAAATTCTATAGTATTCATGAGCTGACATTTCAACTAGCATGCATTGCATTAGTAACCAACTAAATAAAATTTAATTGCATTAGCTATGAGCATCTGACCCCTATAAGTCCAAGACCACTTAGGAAATTCTCTAGATGTAGATCCTATTTCCAATAACTGTAACACCCACCCATCTCTCATAACTGACTTGATAGCATGGTTTTAAAGCGATTAGGTGGTTAGCTGGCTCCCCAATCCAGGCCGGGGTAAGTCTAGGTTTTGCACTGCATTAGCTAGGACACGGGTCTTGGTGTTGTTCGTAGAACACTAAGCTCAACTTAGATTTAGGATTCAAGGCTACTACATTTGGTCTCGTAGTATGCCTTAAATAGTAGGTAGGTCCCTTGCTTTCAGGGACCCTAAATCCTACTTATCTGCGTCACAGGATGATGCCACCTCTATCTTTTCTCTCACGTATGTGATTGAGTGCTTGATTTCTTTTCTCTAGTTTCTATTTAGTACCCTAGAGCCTCCGAATGCTAGTGTGAACCACTCATGTTGATTCAGCCCTTCAGACCTTTCTTCTTTTTGAGTAGGACTCCTTAGTCTATACCTCTGTACCGATCCCACTTTAGGAGGGGATAATGTATGATCCTTAATCAAGAGTTTTCTTAGGCTCTGGCCTGGGATGTAATTTACCACGAGGGCTTGCACCCGTGAGAAACTTGGTCCCACATCTACTAAACCCCATTCAAACTACTATATCGGGTGGGGGAAACCCATGATTAGGTCGTGTATATTGCTACCCATCGGGGTGTGTTGGCGACAGCCTCTATCCTCAATGGTTAGTCGTATGCATGATCCAATCTGTCCATTCTAATTGACCCGTTCATGCGGTGCTCTTTCGGAGGTCCACAGGTTTCTGGCGACTACAGTGTGACCAATTTCTCTCTTCATTTTTTGATTATATATTATCCTTTCTTGTGAGTACTCTAGGGATTGGTACTCCTTAGATTAGGTCCGTCCCACTCTTTATTAGGGTCTCTCTTTAGTTAGGGTTCCTTCCCCATAGCTAGGATTCTTCCCTACTCTACCTTTTTTCAGCCTTATAGGCTATTCTATCCTTTCTTTCATTCATATCTATTTCTATCAAACCCTTAATCATTCCTTCTTCCTTGATTTTCATTATAACTAATCTTTTCCATTTCTTTTCTTGGCAGCAGTGCCATGGCTTCCTTCGTACCTTCCGTTACCTTTGCTTTCGGTTCGGACGCGCGGGTGACTCTCCCTGAGTCTCTGCTCTCTAGTCTGCCAGCTGGAGGGATCACTTTTGGTTCCTTCATTGACTCGGCCTTCATCACTCTTGGTGGGCAGACCCTGGCGGAAGCTGCTGCATTATCTTCTCCTCAGAGGAGAGGACGCGCAGCCATGCGCCCTTTTGGACGACTAGCTGCTCAGTGGACAACCCGAGCACCTGCTCATCCCGTTCCTGTACTTGCGCAGCTTGTGCGCCCTGTGGCTAGGTGACCAGTACCTAGGCCACTCCCCGTTCCACCAATTCGTCCTACGGTCAGGCGTCTAGTGCCTACCGCTTCTGCTGCGCAGGTCACCCCAGCCCATCAACACCGGTAGCCTATTGCAGTTGTTCCACCCGTTCGTCCAGTGGTCAGGCGACCTGCGCCTGTCGCTCCTGTTGCACAGGTTGCTCCGGCCCCTCAATGCTGGCAACTTGCTGCTGTTGTTACTCCCGTTGTTCCGGCGGAAGTACCTAGCATTCGGGTTGCCCCTCCCACTTCCACTAGGAAGAGGGGTTCCCAGACCGAGGTGTCTTCACCCTATTCTAGCCGAGATTCTATTTTTGCTCGGCTTTCTCACACTGAGATTGTCGGGCAGACCCCGGCACTTCCAGTTGTCCCTGTTCCCCCTGCCACCCAGGCAATGGGTTCAGATGTCCCTTCCACCTCCACCTCCGACCTTGGGAGAAAGGCCTGGAGGAATAGGAATAGGAGGTTGCGTTTAGCTGCGTCCGAGGCAGAGAGGCAGCAGATGGCAGATGCGATAGCTCACCAAGGGCTAGTTTAGAGAGCAATGGCTCCCAGGCAGTGGAGATCACGACCAATTATAGTAGTACCCACCCCAGAGGTGATAGTAGCTCCTGAGGTAGAGGCAATCCAGGGAGGACACTTCTCTCCACTGACACACAGTAGGGATGAGAAGGATGTTTCCCGCATTGTGGTGGCCCCTCCTGTTACCACTACTTTGCCCCGGGATAGGGTCTCTAGGGACGCTAGTGTTCGATCCCTCACTCAGAGAATTCGAACATCATCCGCCTAGCTCGTAGTAGAGGGCCTATCAGTCGGGAGAGGTTACTCTGACAGATTTCTCAGGCTACTTTCCAGTTACGGAGGCAGACCGCGAGGAGACTTTACAGTTGGCAGAGGGGGCAGACACCCCAGTAGTCAGTGTAGACAGTTCCAGTTGTTAGGCCGCCAGCAGTTGCTCCTATGGTAGGATGACACCCACGTCATCAAGGATGGAGTCAGCAGGGGCCTGCTCGGCCTCAGGTCAGTTCAGTAGTGGTAGCCCAAGAGCAGCCAGTTACCCGTACCGAGCCCCATCGCAGTAGACGGGTTTGGAGACTTCGATAGACGGACACCCTTGCTGAGCAAGTATAATCAGTGGAGACTGTACAACCAGTCGAGCTAGTACAGTTAGTACAGTCAGTGGAGACAGTATGACTAGTAGAGCCAGTACGACCAGTCGAGCTAATACAGTCAGTGGAGACAGTACGACTAGTAGATCCAGTACAGTCAGTGGAGATAGTACGACCAGTCGGGCTAGTACATTCAGCACAGTTAGTTGAGGCAGCACGACCAGATGAGACAGTTCAGTTGGCAGAGGCAGTGCAGCAGGATGATGCAGTAGATTATATGGATGTAACAGTTTCTCCCGGGTCCGAAGCGGTTCCGATGACTTGTGATGAGGATGTAGTAGTTACTCTTGTTGGGTCACCGAATCGAGTTGAGACACCTTTAGCTCCCAGCACTCATAAGATCACTTCCCCTATGAGTCCCTACATAGAGGCACTCCATCGAATCTTTTCAGAGGATGACTCATTCGAGGATGAGTCAGATGAGAATATACTAGTATACCAGGGCTGTGAGACAACCCGTCGAGGTCACTCGGATGAGCAGAGAGAGCCCGAGGACCAGGATGAGCGGGAAGACCCTGAGATAGGAGGGTCTCCAAGATTAGTAGCTACGGATACCACAGTCTTACACTTACAGACTCAGATGGCCACTGGGAAGATCCATCTCCAGGATAGTGATTCGATACAGCCTTTAGACAAGGCTACTCAGACAGTTCAGATGATCTCCAGTACTCGCCACAATCCTAGCCACCGTGATAGTCAGGGCAGTAGTGGCAGATCACTCCATAGTTCAGAGGGAGAGTGGCAGCTAGCACTCCCTAAGAAGACCTAGCAGATAATTAAGTAGACTCTATAGAGTTCAGAGGCAGTTGAGAGGAGGCCTCCCAAGGCTGAGTCGACAGTTGCCACTCTAGCTTCTTTGTTAGCACTTGTCTTTCTTTTCTTTCTTCTATTGTAGTGCCAGATGAGCACATTTTCCTTTGACTTCTATTTGTACTAGAGAGATGTGTAAAAGAGAAAAAATGGTTGTAACCTCAGAAAGGAAGACAAGCCCCTCTTCCAGCACTTAGGCTGAAGGACCTCGTTCTCCCTTCTATTGATGATTAATCAATAATTAAAAAAATAAGATGATTTTTGATTATGATGACTCTATCACTTCTTTTAGTTCTACTAGCTTTGTAGTGATGACTCATAAAAAGGTATGATCTCTCTATCCCACCCCATGGGTAGAGAGATTTCTTCTTTTGAACTGAAATCTATTTCAAATTGAAATTGGGTTTAGAAGTGAAAATTTTCTCTACCATCTTGTAATTCTTTATCTCATAGATAACTTTAGCATGTTGGTGAATAAAATTTCATAATTTTCTTAATCAAGCTATTCATTCTTATCAGAGGATAGGATTTGTTTTGTAGATCCTTCTTCCATGCATAAGAGAAGCGAGTCTTCTTCTCTTGTGTTTGGAAGATGATCTTACCACTGAGAAAATATTTGCTTTTAGAGATTGAGCAAAGAAAGCCAGTTACAAAAAGTGAAAAGATGCGCAAAGTGCGCCAAAAGTGAAAGATGCACAAAGTGTATCAAATAAAAGAAAATTGTGCAAAGCACATGAAAGTTGAGAAAGTGGCTCAAAGAGACCAAAAGTGTTAAGTAAATGGCTTCCCTTTCTAGTAAATCTCTAAATCTCAGAAAATCTATATCTTTTTGATATTTTTGATACTTGAGTCTAAAAATTATGATTTTGGAATCATCATTATGCATTGATATCCTATAAGATATTGAAATATACTTTTATACAAGAAGATTTAGAAAATTTAATTTCTTCTTCTAATTTAAATCCCTTTTGGATTAGATCTCAATTCAAGAAAAGAAAATACCCATATAAAAGAGATAGCACGACTCAGCTAGTATGGAGCTTGATCTGAGTTAGTAAATTTATATTGAGGTTCTTTTTGAGATTTAGATAGATTCAAGTACTAACTCCTCTGGGATATGTACCCATTTGTCACTTTTGACTGGGTCCATAAAGTCAAAATATACATTGTGAGTTTTAGTGCCCCCAATTTCACTTACCACCCCAAGTGTAGTTTGGGATATCAAAACCAACGACTCGAGTCTACTTTTGAGATGTGATACTAGGTCCACACCCTCCTATGATAGTTAGGTGTGGTGATAGAGATCCACTATCCTTACTTTAATTTCTTCTTCCTATCAGTCCTGCTCTGATAGGTGTAGCCCTCAGTCCATTCATGTGAGTTGAATGTGATTGGGGAGGTTGTAGTCTTTAGTATAGACCTTTTTGAGATGTGATGCTGGGTCCACAACCTCCTATGATAGTCAGGTGTGGTGATAGAGATCCACTATTCTTAATTTAGTTTCTTCTTCCTATTAGTCCTGCTCTGATAGGTGTAGCCCTCAGTCCATTTATGTGAGTGAATGTTATCGGGGAGGTCTTAGCCTTTAGTCTAGACCTTTTTTGAGATGTGATACTGGGTCCACACCCTCCTATGATAGTCATGTGTGGTGATAGAGATCCACTACCCATACTTTAGTTTCTTCTTCCTATCAGTCCTGCTCTGATAGGTGTAGCCCTTAGTTCATTCATGTGAGTTGAATGTGAGCGGGGATGTTATAGTCTTTAGTCTAGACTTTTTTTTTTTGAGATGTGATATTGGGTCCACACCCTCCTATGATAGTCAAGTGTGGTGATAGAGATCCACTATCCCTACTTTAGTTTTTTCTTCCTATCAGTCCTGATCTGATAGACGTAGCCCCCAATCCATTCATACGAGTTGAATGTGATCAAGAGTGTTAGAGTCATTGGTTTAGACTCTTTTGGAGGTAGGACACTGGGTCCACACCATCCTATGCCAGTCAGGTGTGGTAGTATATTGATCTTCTATCTTGATGTAGATATTGGTTATATATTAATTTCTTAATTTCAATGTGATTGTGCTCCCCAATTCATTCACAAGAATTGAATGTGGTCTGGGTTATCAAAACCAATGAGTAGATTCTTTATAAGATCCTGTTAGATCTCTTTCTCCAGTTCATTCACATGAGTTGAATGTGGTCTGGGTTTTTAAAACCAATGATTTACTTTCTTATAAGAGTCTGTGTGATTTTCTCTCTCCCCAGTTCTGTTCATATGGCGAAGATGGTCTGGATTATCAAAACCATTTATAATCCCCATTTGAAAAAAAAACAAAAAGTATATATACATGTGATAAAAAGAGGGAAGCTCTCAGTAGAGCCAAAACGGTTGCCCTTGTCATAGGAGGAACCCAGTAAAACTCTCAAAGAGCCTACATTCCCCAAAATTTCCATTTCTACTCCCTTGAGAGCACTTTTGTGGTATTTTCAAGGTTGAGTTCCCACTTAGTTGATTAATTAATCTTTATGATTCTAAATCCTTTTCTCTACTAATGATGTAGTGCACCGAGTCTTGGATATCAACATCATTATCTTCAGAGCTTAGATCTTTCCGAGAAAAGATCGCCCCCCTGCTGCTCTCTTTCAGTAGCCTACCTTCCCATTCATACACTGCTCTGAGCTGCCAGAGTAGTTCTATGAATGTTGTAGTGTTGCTTTCACTTCGCACAGGGTCCTACTTGATTAAGGTAGATGTTACCACTGTGACCTGCTGATAATCATAGATCTCACTCATGATTATCGGTCTAGGTGTCCGGTGTGCTCCCCTGGCACCTCAGAGTTGTTTTCTTAGTTGCGGTGTAGTACACCTGTTCTCAGGTGTTAGCACCAAAGTTTCAGGAGCTCCAATTTTCTATTGGAAGATCGACTCCTTAGCTTCTTTACTCACCTACTTTCTATATTCGTGCCCTACTCTTAGCTGCTAGAGTAACGCGATGAATGTTATGTTGATTGCTCCTACTCCCCACAGGGTCCTACCCGATCAGGGTAGGTGTTACCACTGTGACTCTTTTGATGATTTTTTTTTCACTCATATACATGATTACTGTCCTCAGGTAGTGAGGGTGTCCCCTTTACTTCGTAGAGCTACTTTGCTTGTAGTGATGTGGTATACCTTGCCTCGGATATTATCATCACTACTTTGAGAACTTCGATCTTCTCACAGAAGATCAGTTCTTCTACTATTTTTCATGACCTATCTTACCATTCATACATTAGGCTCAGTTGACAGATTAGTCCTACAAATGTGTTAAGGTCACTTTCACTTCCCAGAGGGTCCCATTAGTTTGTGTGGGTGTTACCACTGTGTTCTCTTACTAAGAGTTGTTACCCTGAGTAGCGAGAGTTCTCTCTCACTCCTTTGGTTCTTTTCTTCTTACTTGGTGATATGAGGTGTCGTGCCTTAGGTGCCACCATCACCTCTTTCTTGAGCCTTGATTCTCTAGTATAGATTCAGCTCTTATAGATTTTTACCACTTCTTTCCCCATTGAGACCCCACTCCTTACTGCCAGGGAGGTCCCTTGGATGTTTCGATACTACTCCCACTTCCTACGGGGTCCCCATCAGTTAGTATGGGTTTACCACTATAGCCCCCCCCCCCTTGGGGGTTATTTTTACTAGGCTTAGTCCCACCTTCTGTAGTAGAGGTGCTCCCTCGCTACTTCAGTTCCTTTGGCTTCGTTGGAATGAGATTACCCCTTTGCACACTCTACTGAGGGTGTATCTCTTCCAGCTTTGTTTGGGAGACATCATCCTGATGTCTTCTTTCCCTTTTTGTGTAGGGTTAGAGTTCTCTAGGAGATCCTGATGGAATTTGGATACTCATGGCCACGATGATTTGCCCTCTACCATGTGGTTACCAGAGCGCTAGAAGGAGTTCCCTAGGTGGTTCTACCCTCAAAATTACCCCATTGACTTACTTCTTTCTCCCTCATATCCCTACACAGATATGTGTCAGGCTGATGTGGAGGTGACTTTTTCACCTTCTATTCTGCTGTTGAAATGAACAGACAGGTAGTTGGTCTTACTTGATAGAGAGGACCTGACAGAGCATCTGGCAGGTACTCCTCGCCACTCTTCTGATTGTCCTGTTTTGATCAGGCAGGCATCAGAGCTTGACTCTTTATTCACTCAGTTGAAATGACTGAGTGGGTATTGAGCCCTTCTTCATTTGCAAGATTGAGCTGGTGGAGCAGATGTTGAAGCTTACTTGGTTAAAGTGAAGCCTTGCCAGAGCACGTGGAAGGTGGCCCTAACCACTCTTTTTACCCCGGATGTCCTGTAAAAGACTAAGCAGGCTTCCACCTCGTGGTTCATGAGCTTCTTGCTGAGGTCAGGCAGAAGTAGTGGCCACCCCAATCCACTGTTTCGAAAGGAGCAGGAGGGTCGGGATCCTTTTCACATTCTTCCAGCTGTCTAGATGCGGTCAGTCTTGTAGTTGGTTTTATCTTACCGTTGAGTGAGCCCGACAGAGTCCCTGGGAGGCGCAAGTCCTCAACACCCCTTTACTCGGATGTTCTGTAAAAGACTAAGTAGGCTTCCACCTCATGGTTCATGAGCTTCTTGCTGAGGTCAGGCAAAAGTAGTGGCCACCCCAATCCACTATTCCGAAAGGAGCAGGAGGGGCAGAATCCTTTTCACCTTCTACCCGCTGTCCAGATGCAGTCAGCCTTGTAGTTGGTTTTACCTTACCATTGAGTGAGCCGACAGAGTCCCTAGGAGGCGTAATTCCTCAACACCCCTTTACTCGGATGTCCTGTAAAAGACCAAGCATGCTTCCACTTCATGGTTCATGAGCTTCTTGCTGAGGTCAGGCAGAAGTAGTGGCCACCCCAATCCACTGTTTTGAAAGGAACAGGAGGGGCGGGATCCTTTTCACCTTCCACCCTGCTGCCCAGATAGGGCCAGACAAGCGGTCGGTCTTACCTTACCTAGTTGAGTGAGCCTGATAGAGTCCTTGGGAGGCTATCCTCAATGACCTTTTACTCCTGATGTCCTGTAAAAGACTACGCAGGCTTCCACTTCGTGTCTTCTTTTCTTTTGCTGAGGTCAGGCAGAGGTTTCGAGTCACCCCAATCCACTATTTTTAAAAGATCAGGAGGGGAGGGAACCTTTTCACCTCCTACACTGCTGTCCAGATACGGTCAGGCAGGTAGTTGGTCTTATTTGGTAGAGAGCGCCTGACAGAGCACCTAGCAGGAACTCTCCTTTTTCTCTGAATGTCCTGTTCTGATCAAAGAGGCACCAGACTTCGTGACTCGCTTTATTTGCTGCCTTGAGTTGGTTAGGCAAATACTGAGTCACCCCAATCCACTGTTCTGAGATGAACATGAGGGGCAGGATCTTTTTCACCTTCTATCCTGTTGTTTGAAATGAACAGACAGGAAGCTGGTTTAACCTACTTGGTAGAGAGGGCCTGACAGAGCACCTGGAAGGAACTCCTCGCCACCCATTTCCCTGAGTGTCTTGTTTCGGTTAGGTAGACACCAGGTCTTGTGACTCCTTGGTTTGTTGAGATGACTTGGTCAGGCAGATATTGAGTCACCAAAATCCACTATTATGAGATGGGCAGGAGGATATGGGATCCTTTAACATTCTATTCTGCTGATTCGATATAGTCAGGCAGATAGTCAGTATACTTTTACTACCTTACTTTTGGTTCTTCTCTTGGCTCAACCCTTGCTACAGGATAAAGCTAGAGGAGAATCTCTTTACCTTTTTCACCCTTGAGGTGATCTTTACCCTTGATTCTCTCTTTGGCTCTGCCCTCACTATAGGGCAAGGCTAGGGGAGAATTTCTTTACCTTTTTCACCCTAGTGGTGACCTTTACTGTTGATTCTCCTTTCTGCTTTGCCATCGTTGTAGGGCATGACTATGGGAAAATCCCCTTACCTTGTTTTCACCTTTTTTTAGGTGATCTTTACCGTTGGTTCTATCCTTGGCTCTACCCTTGTCGAAGAGTAAGGCCAGAAGAAGATTCTACTACCAGTTCACCATTTTGGTGATACTTGACTTGTGCACTGCTGTTCTTCCCTCTCTCCTAGGCTATGCCCTCACTTAAGGGTAAGGCCAGAAGAAGATTTTCCTACTTTTTCTACCATCTTTTTGATGTTCTTTCACTCATGATCTTCACTCTACTTCTTCTGATCACTTTGGGTCAACGCCAATATGAGCGGTTCACTAGTTTGTTCGCCGCTCCTGTTGGGGATCCTTAAGGACTATAAAATTTTTTTCTACTCATAACTAACTCCTAAAATTTTAACTTCTAAATAACATAGAAACTTAACGAACTTAGGGAACTGCCGGAATCATCCGGGGTCGCATGCATATTACTGCATTCTTCTTTCCTTTCTATAAGACATCTCCTCGCCTGCGGGTAGAGTCCAGATAATCTGGCCTATGAGGATGAAGTGCCGGACCTAGGGAGACCCAGTCTTTTCAAAAAATTATTTTTTTATAAGCCTGTTTTTAAAATTCTATAGTATTCATGAGCTGATATTTCAACTAGCATGCATTGCATTACTAACCAACTAAATAAAATTTAATTGCATTAGCTATGAGCATCTGACCCCTATAAGTCCAAGACCACTTAGGAAATTCTCTAGATGTCGATCCTAATTCCAATAACTGTAACACCCACCCATCTCTCATAACTGACTTGATAGCATGGTTTTAAAGCGATTAGGTAGTTAGCTGGCTCCCCAATCCAGGCCGGGGTAAGTCCAGGTTTTGCACTGCATTAGCTAGGACACGGGTCTTGGTGTTGTTCGTAGAACACTAAGCTCAACTTAGATTTAGGATTCAAGGCTACTACATTTGGTCTCGTAGTATGCCTTAAATAGTAGGTAGGTCCCTTGCTTTCAGGGACCCTAAATCCTACTTATCTGCGTCACAGGATGATGCCACCTCTATCTTTTCTCTCACGTATGTGATTGAGTGCTTGATTTCTTTTCTCTAGTTTCTATTTAGTACCCTAGAGCCTCCGAATGCTAGTGTGAACCACTCATGTTGATTCAGCCCTTCAGACCTTTCTTCTTTTTGAGTAGGACTCCTTAGTCTATACCTCTGTACCGATCCCACTTTAGGAAGGGATAATGTATGATCCTTAATCAAGAGTTTTCTTAGGCTCTGGCCTGGGATGTAATTTACCACGAGGGCTTGCACCCGTGAGAAACTTGGTCCCACATCTACTAAACCCCATTCAAACTACTATATTGGGTGGAGGAAACCCATGATTAGGTCGTGTATATTGCTACCCATCAGGGTGTGTTGGCGACAGCCTCTATCCTCAATGGTTAGTCGTATGCATGATCCAATCTGTCCATTCTAATTGACCCGTTCATGCGGTGCTCTTTCGGAGGTCCACAGGTTTCTGGCGACCACAGTGTGACCAGTTTCTCTCTTCATTTTTTGATTATATATTATCCTTTCTTGTGAGTACTCTAGGGATTGGTACTCCTTAGATTAGGTCCGTCCCACTCTTTATTAGGGTCTCTCCTTAGTTAGGGTTCCTTCCCCATAGTTAGGATTCTTCCCTACTCTACCTTTTTTCAGCCTTATAGGCTATTCTATCCTTTCTTTCATTCATATCTATTTCTATCAAACCCTTAATCATTCCTTCTTCCTTGATTTTCATTATAACTATTCTTTTTCCATTTCTTTTCTTGGCAGCAGTGCCATGGCTTCCTTCGTACCTTCCGTTACCTTTGCTTTCGGTTCGGACGCGCGGGTGACTCTCCCTGAGTCCCTGCTCTCTAGTCTGCCAGCTGGAGGGATCACTTTTGGTTCCTTCATTGACTCGGCCTTCATCACTCTTGGTGGGCAGACCCTGGCGGAAGCTGCTGCATTCTCTTCTCCTCAGAGGAGAGGACGCGCAGCCATGCGCCCTTTTGGACGACTAGCTGCTCAGTGGACAGCCCGGGCACCTGCTAATCCCGTTCCTGTACTTGCGCAGCTTGTGCGCCCTATGGCTAGGTGACCAGTGCCTAGGCCACTCCCCGTTCCACCAATTCGTCCTGCGGTCAGGCGTCTAGTGCCTACTGCTTCTGCTGCGCAGGTCACCCCAGCCCATCAACACCGGTAGCATATTGCAGTTGTTCCACCCGTTCGTCCAGTGGTCAGGCGACCTGCGCCTGTCGCTCCTGTTGCACAGGTTGCTCCGGCCCCTCAATGCTGGCAACTTGCTGCTGTTGTTACTCCCGTTGTTCCGGCGGAAGTACCTAGCATTCGGGTTGCCCCTCCCACTTCCACTAGGAAGAGGGGTTCCCAGACCGAGGTGTCTTCACCCTATTCTAGCCGAGATTCTATTTTTGCTCGGCTTTCTCACACTGAGATTGTCGGGCAGACCCCAGCACTTCCAGTTGTCCATGTTCCCCCTGCCGCCCAGGCAATGGGTTCAGATGTCCCTTCCACCTCCACCTCCGGCCTTGGGAGAAAGGCCTGGAGGAATAGGAATAGGAGGTTGCGTTTAGCTGCGTCCGAGGCAGAGAGGCAGCAGATGGCAGATGCGATAGCTCACCAGGGGCTAGTTTAGAGAGCAATGGCTCCCAGGCAGTGGAGACCACGACCAATTATAGTAGTACCCACCCCAGAGGTGATAGTAGCTCCTGAGGTAGAGGCGATCCAGGGAGGACACTTCTCTCCACTGACACACAGTAGGGATGAGAAGGATGTTGCCCGTATTGTGGTGGCCCCTCCTGTTACCACTACTTTGCCCCGGGATAGGGTCTCTAGGGACGCTAGTGTTCGATCCCTCACTCAGAGAATTCGAACATCATCCGCCTAGCTCGTAGTAGAGGTCCTATCAGTTGGGAGAGGTTACTCTGACAGATTTCTCAGGCTACTTTCCAGTTACGGAGGCAGACCGCGAGGAGACTTTACAGTTGGCAGAGGGGGCAGACACCCCAGTAGTCAGTGTAGACAGTTCCAGTTGTTAGGCCGCCAGCAGTTGCTCCTATGGTAGGATGACACCCACGTCATCAAGGATGGAGTCAGCAGAGGCCTGCTCGGCCTCAGGTCAGTTCAGTAGTGGTAGCCCAAGAGCAGCCAGTTACCCGTACCGAGCCCCATCGCAGTAGACGGGTTTGGAGACTTCGATAGACGGACACCCTTGCTGAGCAAGTATAATCAGTGGAGACTGTACAACCAGTCGAGCTAGTACAGTTAGTACAGTCAGTGGAGACAGTATGACTAGTAGAGCCAGTACGACCAGTCGAGCTAATACAGTCAGTGGAGACAGTACGACTAGTAGAGCCAGTACAGTCAGTGGAGATAGTACGACCAGTCGGGCTAGTACATTCAGCACAGTTAGTTGAGGTAGCACGACCAGATGAGACAGTTCAGTTGGCAGAGGCAGTGCAGCAGGCTGATGCAGTAGATTAGATGGATGTAACAGTTTCTCCCGGGTCCGAAGCGGTTCCGATGACTTGTGATGAGGATGTAGTAGTTACTCTTGTTGGGTCACCGAATCGAGTTGAGACACCTTTAGCTCCCAGCACTCATAAGATCACTTCCCCTATGAGTCCCTACATAGAGGCACTCCATCGAATCTTTTCAGAGGATGACTCATTCGAGGATGAGTCAGATGAGAATATACTAGTATACCAGGGCTGTGAGACAACCCGTCGAGGTCACTCGGATGAGCAGAGAGAGCCCGAGGACCAGGATGAGCGGGAAGACCCTGAGATAGGAGGGTCTCCAAGATTAGTAGCTACGGATACCACAGTCTTACACTTACAGACTCAGATGGCCACTGGGAAGATCCATCTCCAGGATAGTGATTCGATACAGCCTTTAGACAAGGCTACTCAGACAGTTCAGATGATCTCCAGTCCTCGCCACAATCCTAGCCACCGTGATAGTCAGGGCAGTTGTGGCAGATCACTCCATAGTTCAGAGGGAGAGTGGCAGCTAGCACTCCCTAAGAAGACCTAGCAGATAATTAAGTAGACTCTATAGAGTTCAGAGGCAGTTGAGAGGAGGCCTCCCAAGGCTGAGTCGACAGTTGCCACTCTAGCTTCTTTGTTAGCACTTGTCTTTCTTTTCTTTCTTCTGTTGTAGTGCCAGATGAGCACATTTTCCTTTGACTTCTATTTGTACTAGAGAGATGTGTAAAAGAGAAAAAATGGTTGTAACCTCAGAAAGGAAGACAAGCCCCCCTTCCAGCACTTAGGCTGAAGGACCTCGTTCTCCCTTCTATTGATGATTAATCAATAATTAAAAAAAAAGATGATTTTTGATTATGATGACTCTATCACTTCTTTTAGTTCTACTAGCTTTGTAGTGATGACTCATAAAAAGGTATGATCTCTCTATCCCACCCCATGGGTAGAGAGATTTCTTCTTTTGAACTGAAATCTATTTCAAATTGAAATTGGGTTTAGAAGTAAAAATTTTCTCTACCATCTTGTAATTCTTTATCTCATAGATAACTTTAGCATGTTGGTGAATAAAATTTCATAATTTTCTTAATCAAGCTATTCATTCTTATCAGAGGATAGAATTTGTTTTGTAGATCCTTCTTCCATGCATAAGAGAAGCGAGTCTTCTTCTCTTGTGTTTGGAAGATGATCTTACCACTGAGAAAAAATTTGCTTTTAGAGATTGAGCAAAGAAAGCCAGTTACAAAAAGTGAAAAGATGCGCAAAGTGCGCCAAAAGTGAAAGATGCACAAAGTGTATCAAATAAAAGAAAATTGTGCAAAGCACATGAAAGTTGAGAAAGTGGCTCAAAGAGCCCAAAAGTGTTAAGTAAATGGCTTCCCTTTCTAGTAAATCTCTAAATCTCAGAAAATCTATATCTTTTTGATATTTTTGATACTTGAGTCTAAAAATTATGATTTTGGAATCATCATTATGCATTGATATCCTATAAGATATGGAAATATACTTTTATACAAGAAGATTGAGAAAATTTAATTTCTTCTTCCAATTTAAATCCCTTTTGGATTAGATCTCAATTCAAGAAAAGAAAATACCCATATAAAAGAGATAGCACGACTCAGCTAGTATGGAGCTTGATCTGAGTTAGTAAATTTATATTGAGGTTCTTTTTGAGATTTAGATAGATTCAAGTACTAACTCCTCTGGGATATGTACCCATTTGTCACTTTTGTCTGGGTCCATAAAGTCAAAATATACATTGTGAGTTTTAGTGCCCCCAATTTCACTTACCACCCCAAGTGTAGTTTGGGATATCAAAACCAACGACTCGAGTCTACTTTTGAGATGTGATACTAGGTCCACACCCTCCTATGATAGTTAGGTGTGGTGATAGAGATTCACTATCCTTACTTTAATTTCTTCTTCCTATCAGTCCTGCTCTGATAGGTGTAGCCCTCAGTCCATTCATGTGAGTTGAATGTGATTGGGGAGGTTGTAGTCTTTAGTATAGACCTTTTTGAGATGTGATGCTGGGTCCACAACCTCCTATGATAGTCAGGTGTGGTGATAGAGATCCACTATCCTTAATTTAGTTTCTTCTTCCTATTAGTCCTGCTCTGATAGGTGTAGCCCTCAGTCCATTCATGTGAGTTGAATGTTATCGGGGAGGTTGTAGCCTTTAGTCTAGACCTTTTTTGAGATGTGATACTGGGTCCACACCCTCCTATGATAGTCATGTGTGGTGATAGAGATCCACTACCCATACTTTAGTTTCTTCTTCCTATCAGTCCTGCTCTGATAGGTGTAGCCCTTAGTTCATTCATGTGAGTTGAATGTGAGTGGGGATGTTATAGTCTTTAGTCTAGACTTTTTTTTTTGAGATGTGATATTGGGTCCACACCCTCCTATGATAGTCAAGTGTGGTGATAGAGATCCACTATCCCTACTTTAGTTTTTTCTTCCTATCAGTCCTGATCTGATAGACGTAGCCCCCAATCCATTCATACGAGTTGAATGTGATCAAGAGTGTCAGAGTCATTGGTTTAGACTCTTTTGGAGGTAGGACACTGGGTCCACACCATCCTATGCCAGTCAGGTGTGGTAGTATATTGATCCTCTATCTTGATGTAGATATTGGTTATATATTAATTTCTTAATTTCAATGTGATTGTGCTCCCCAATTCATTCACAAGAATTGAATGTGGTATGGGTTATCAAAACTAATGAGTAGATTCTTTATAAGATCCTGTTAGATCTCTTTCTCCAGTTCATTCACATGAGTTGAATGTGGTCTGGGTTATTAAAACCAATGATTTACTTTCTTATAAGAGTCTGTGTGATTTTCTCTCTCCCCAGTTCTGTTCATATGGCGAAGATGGTCTGGATTATCAAAACCATTTATAATCCCCATTTGAAAAAAAAACAAAAAGTATATATACATGTGATAAAAAGAGGGAAGCTCTCAGTAGAGCCAAAACGGTTGCCCTTGTCATAGGAGGAACCCAGTAAAACTCTCAAAGAGCCTACATTCCCCAAAATTTCCATTTCTACTCCCTTGAGAGCACTTTTGTGGTATTTTCAAGGTTGAGTTCCCACTTAGTTGATTAATTAATCTTTATGATTCTAAATCCTTTTCTCTACTAATGATGTAGTGCACCGAGTCTTGGATATCAACATCATTATCTTCAGAGCTTAGATCTTTCCGAGAAAAGATCGCCCCCCTGCTGCTCTCTTTCAGTAGCCTACCTTCCCACTCATACACTGCTCTGAGCTGCCAGAGTAGTTCTATGAATGTTGTAGTGTTGCTTTCACTTTGCACAGGGTCCTACTTGATTAAGGTAGATGTTACCACTGTGACCTGCTGATAATCATAGATCTCACTCATGATTATCGGTCTAGGTGTCCGGTGTGCTCCCCTGGCACCTCAGAGTTGTTTTCTTAGTTGTGGTGTAGTACACCTGTTCTCAGGTGTTAGCACCAAAGTTTCAGGAGCTCCAATTTTCTATTGGAAGATCGACTCCTTAGCTTCTTTACTCACCTACTTTCTACATTCGTGCCCTACTCTTAGCTGCTAGAGTAGCCCTATGAATGTTATGTTGATTGCTCCTACTCCCCATAGGGTCCTACCTGATCAGGGTAGGTGTTACCACTGTGACTCTTTTGATGATTTTCTTTTCACTCTTATACATGATTATTGTCCTCAGGTAGTGAGGGTGTCCCCTTTACTACCTAGAGCTGCTTTGCTTGTAGTGATGTGGTATACCTTGCCTCGGATATTAGCATCACTACTTTGAGAACTTCGATCTTCTCACAGAAGATCAGTTCTTCTACTACTTTTTGTGACCTACCTTACAATTCATACATTAGGCTCAATTGACATATTAGTCCTACGAATGTGTTAAGGTCACTTTCATTTCTCGCAGGGTCCCACTAGTTTGTGTGGGTGTTACCACTGTGAGATTTCTCCTACTCAGAGTTGTTGCCCTAAGCAATGCGAGTTCTCTCTCGCTGCTTTGGTCCTTTTCCTCTTACTTGGTGATATGGGACGTCGTGCCTTAGATGCCACCATCACCTCTTTCTTGAGCTTTGATTCTCTGATACGGAGTCAGTTCTTTCAGATTTTTACCACTTCTTTTCCCATTGAGATCCGACTCCTAGCTGCTGGAGAGGTCCTTTGGATGCTTTGATACTCTTCCCACTTCTTATAGGGTCCCCATCAGTTAGTATGGGTTTACCCCTGTAGCCCCCTTGAGGGTTGTTTTTACTAGGCTTAGTCCTACTTGCTGTAGTAGAAGTGCCCCCTCGCTACTTCAGTTTCTTTGGCTTCGTTGGAATGAGATCACCCCTTTGCACACTCTACTGAGGGTGTATCTCTTCCAGCTTTGTTTGGGAGACATCATCCTGATGTCTTCCTTCCCTTTTATGTAGGGTTAGAGTTCCCTAGGAGATCCTGATGGCATTTGGATACTCATGGCCATGACGATTTGTCCTCTACCATGTGGTTACCAGAGCACTAGAAGGGGTTCCCTAGGTAGCTTTACCCTTAAAATTATCCCATTTACTTACTTCTTTCTCCCTCACATCCCTACACAGATACGTGTCAGGCTGATGTTGAGGTGACTTTTTCACCTTCTATTCTACTGTTTGAAATGAACAGACAGGTAGTTAGTCTTACTTGGTAGAGAGGACCTAACAGAGCACCTGGCAAGTACTCCTCGCCACTCTTCTGATTGTCCTGTTTTGATCTGGCAAGCATCAGAGCTTGACTCTTTATTCACTCAGTTGAAATGACTGAGTGGGTATTGAGCCCTTCTTCATTTGCAAGACCAAGATGGTAGAGTAGATGTTGAAGCTTACTTGGTTAAAGTGAAGCCTTGCCAAAGCACCTGGAAGGTGGCCCTTATCACTCTTTTTACCCCGGATGTCCTGTAAAAGACTAAGCAGGCTTCCACCTCATGGTTCATGAGCTTTTTGCTGAGGTCAGGCAGAAGTAGTGGCCACCCCAATCCACTGTTCCGAAAGGAGTAGGAGGGGAGGGATCCTTTTCACCTTCTACTCGCTGTCCAGATGCGGTCAGCTTTGTAGTTAGTTTTACCTTATCATTGAGTGAGCCCGACAGAGTCCCTGGGAGGCGCAATTTCTCAACACCCCTTTACTCGGATGTCCTGTAAAAGACTAAGCAGGCTTCCACCTCGTGGTTCATGAGCTTCTTGCTGAAGTCAGGCAGAAGTAGTGGCCACCCCAATCCACTGCTCCGAAAGGAGCAGGAGGGGCGGGATCCTTTTCACCTTCTACCAACTATCCAAATGCGGTCAGCCTTATAGTTGGTTTTACCTTACCGTTGAGTGAGCCCGACAGAGTCCCTGGGAGGTGCAATTCCTCAACACCCATTTACTCAGATGACCTATAAAAGACTAAGCAGGCTTCCACCTCGTGGTTCATGAGCTTCTTGCTGAGGTCAGGCAAAAGTAGTGGCCACCCCAATCCACTATTCCAAAAGGAGCAGAAGGGGTGGGATCCTTTTCACCTTCTACCTGCTGTCCAGTTGCGGTCAGCCTAGTAGTTGGTTTTACCTTACCGTTGAGTGAGCCCAACAGAGTCCCTGGGAGGCGCAATTCCTCAACACCCCTTTACTTGGATGTCCTGTAAAATACCAAGCAGGCTTCCACTTCGTGGTTCATGAGCTTCTTGCTGAGGTCAGGCAGAAGTAGTGGTCACCCCAATTCACTATTCCGAAAGGAACAAGAGGGGAGGGATCCTTTTCACCTTCCACCCTGCTGCCTAGATAGGGCTAGATAGGTGGTCGGTCTTACCTTACCTAGTTGAGTGAGCCCGACAGAGTCCCTGGGAGGCTATCCTCAATGACTTTTTACTATGGATGTTCTGTAAAAGACTACGCAGGCTTTCACTTCGTGTCTTCTTTACTTTTGTTGAGGTCAAGCAGAGGTATCGAGTCACCCCAACCCCTTATTCCGAAAGGATCAGGAGGGGCGGGATCCTTTTCACCTCCTACCCTGCTGTCTAGATACGATCAGGCAGGTAATTGGTCTTACTTGGTAGAGAGGGCCTGATAGAGCACCTGGCAAGAACTCCTTGCCTTTTTCTCTGAGTGTCCTGTTCTGATCAAACAGGCACCAGACTTCGTGACTCTCTTTATTTTCCGCCTTGAGTTGGTCAGGCAAATACTGAGTCACCCCAATCCACTATTCTGAGATGAACAGGAGGGGCGAGATCTTTTTCACCTGCTATTTGAAATGAACAGACATGAACCTGGTTTGACTTACTTGGTAGAGAGGGCCTGACAGAGCACCTGGCAGGAACTCCTCGCCACCCTTCTCCCTGAGTGTCTTGTTCCGATTAGGCAGACACCAGGTTTTGTGATTCCTTTGTTTGCTGACCCAGTTTGGTCGGGCAGATACTGAGTCATCCCAATCCACTGCTATGAGATGCCCATTCACCTTCTATTCTGTTGATTCGATATAGTCAGACAGATAGTCGGTATGCTTTTGCTACTCTACCTTTTGGTTCTACTCCTGGCTCTGCCCCTGCTACAGGGTAAGGCTAGGGGATAGCCCCTCTACCTTTTTCACCCTTGAGGTGATCGTTACCTTTGGTCCTCTCTTTAGCTCTGCCCTCTTCATAGGGCAAGGCAAGGAGAGATACCTCCTTACTTTTTCACCCTTATGGTGATCTCTACTTTGTTTTCACCTTCTTAGGTGATCTTTACCGTTGGTTCTATCCGTGGCTCTACCCTTGTTGAAGAGTAAGGCCTGGAGAAGATCCTACTACCAGTTCACCATTTTGGTGATACTTGACCTGTGCACTGCTGCTTTTCACTCTCCCCTAGGCTCTGCCCTCGCTATAAGGTAAGGCCAGGAGAAGAGTTTCCTACCTTCTTCCACCTTTGTTGGTACCCCTTACACTCTTGTACTCTTCACTCTTCTTTCTGTGGCTTAGTCGGTCAACGCCAATATGAGTGGTTCACTAGTTGTTCGCCACTCCTGTTGGGGGTCCGTTTGTTGACCTCGATTTTGCCTAGACATGGGCATGGTGGACTGAGTTGACCAAGTCAACCTTTGATTTGGTCAACCCAAGTCTTAATGGGTCAAAATTGACCCATTATGCCCATTAAGAACCTAATTCAAATCCAAATCAAATCGAATCCGTTTCGTGGCCCAATAACTCTTCCCTTTTTGACCTATTTGACTCGATTGACCAGGTTGACCATTGACTTGGTCAACCCAAGTCTTAAATAGGTCATAATCACCTATTTAAGTGGATTTAAGACCTTTTTATTGCATTTAAAGCCCCATGGACGTTTTAAAATTCAAACTACGGCCAATTAAGCCTGGTTTCCCTCCAAATGATCTCTAGATTTGATCCCCACCGTCCATGATAGGGCTAGGCCCCTTAAATACCAAAAATTTTGTCTAATTTTGGATCTTTTTTCTCTTTTTCCTTCCCCAAGCCCCCAAACCTTCTGAGACTTCGTGTGAGTATTCCTGGAGAGTTCCCACACCTTTTCCGACCAAAACCCGATGACCAAACCTCTCCGGTGGCAAGATTCCGGCAAGATCCCGACGAAATCTATACGTCAAAAGCTTTCGGGACTTCTACCACTCGATCCAGGGAGATTTGGAGTTTGAGGTCAAGAGAAGAAATATTCCTGCTGCTTCAATGAATCCAACAAGCCCAAGAACGTAAAAAATCTGACGATTAAATCTCTCAAAATCCTTAGAATAGCTCACATCACATGGGTCTAAATAGCTTTTTGAAAAGCACTTTCTAAGCCAAATGGATACTCCCCCAAGATTTGTGTACATATGTAGATCCTACATTTAAAATTTCGTTGAATTTCGTCATGTATTTTGAGAGAACGAAGTGAAATAGTGTTCTAGGGTTTTGGTTCGTCACTTTTGTACTGCACGAAATCGCAGCCGTTGATCTTTAGATCAACGGCTGTGATTTCGCTGTTCTGTGTTTGGGCCAAACAGCGGATCCCAAATCTTGCCTACGTGGCTAAGTGGCAACAATCATTGCCGAGGTTCTGGGAACGAATCCTAGCGCGCCACGTGTTCCTGCCTATTTAAAAACTTTATTTTAAAATATATTTTTGGTATTAAACTTCATTAATTCACCAAAAATTCATTTTTACTCCGTTTTTTACGCACAATATCTCATTTTGTTTGTATTTGAATTCTACACGATTTAAAATTATTTTCACTTAAAAATATAATGCCTATTTTTAATTATTTTAAAAAAATAGTAAAAATATACTTTTATTATTATATATTTAAATTGTATTAGTGTATTATTATTTTAATTATATTTATGATAATTATTATTTTTTAAATCATTTATTACTGTTATGATATTATTCTACTATTATTATTATTATTATTATTATTATTATCATTATTATTTAAATGTTAAAAGTTTTTTTTATGATTAAATAGTATCATAGCTATTTAAATTATTTTAATTATTTAAAATATTATTAATAATTTAGATATTATTATTATATCTTAAATTATTATTTTATTTCAGAAAACTTATTTATTTTTAGATTAATATCTTTTAATAATTATTTAATTATTGGTAAATATCATTATTTTAAAACTATTTTCTTTTTGTTATCTTTAAACTTTAAAAATTCATAACTTTATCGTTTTAGAACGGATTTAGATGCACAGCACCTTGTTTTGATCGTATTTGAATTCTGCATAGCTTGGTTTCATCCTTGTTTCAGAATTTTAGGTTTACCTGTAACTATTTTAAAAACAGCAAAGTCACTATTTTAAAATATATTCTATTATTGTATTTAAACTTTGAAAAATCATATCTTTTCCATTTTAAATCGGATTTCGGCATACGATCCCTCGTTCTTCTCAGAAAAATGAGGGATTTATTTTAAAATTATTTTCAGTATCCTTTGCTGGCTGTCTAGGACAGATTCCTGTTTGGATTGGTTTATGGGACTATTTTAATATTATTTATATAATTATTATTATGATTATTTTAAAATAAAAAATTATTTTCAAATCGTTTTAAGACCTCGATTGGGTGGTCAGTGGGTCTCCCTATACCTATGTATTATAAATTGACTTATTTTTAATTACTTTATTTTCCAAAATATATATTTATATTTGTAAGTATTTTAAAAATTATTTTTCTTAAAACTACTTAAAATTAAATCCTAATTTCGGGAGACTCACTTGCATGAAATTTTAGACATGGGTTCTATGAATAAAGAGCAATGATGGGGGAGTGGGTGGTTTGATTCCAATCATTCAATAATCCCGTAATTAGTTTTATTTATTTTTTGTCCGTCGTAACTTGCATGTGTAGGTTGCACCACGAGCACTTAGCTTAGGCTCTCCTAGATTTAAGGACATGGCGTGTTTACTGCTTTTATATGTTTCACATGCATTATTACCTTGAGGGTTAGTGTAAAACTCCATTTAAACCCATATAACGTAGTGACACCTTAAGAACAAAAATTAAGGACATGTCTAGCGAACTTAGAAATTTTCTAGGGATTAGGATAGACCCAGGATTGACATGAAAACTGCAACACTTAAACTCATTTGCATTAGACTCCTATTATGGTCTAGTATTTATTAAAAATATCAGATGTCCAGAAACTCACCTAAATTAGAAAGTCAACTTTCTGGTCAAACGTAGTTCATTTAGGGCCCGAAACTTCTAAAATTCATAACTTTGCCTAGAAAACTCCGATTTTAGTGTATTACCTGTCTAACTACTCGTGTTAAGGTCTAGTATTTTCCAAAGGTGTTAGGAATCCCAGACTTAGCCTTTTTCCCATAGTGACTTTTTGGACCCTTAGTCTAGTTCTTAGGAGGACCCGGGACTTTCTAAAATTAGCTAATATCACTTAAACTTTAAATATCAGTATTCTAAGCTCTTAAAACTGATCAACAAACTGAAATAATTAAAATGAACCCTAATCCACTAATATTTGAATTTCAACTAAAATATCCTTTTCAAACCCCCAACAAACCTGAACTCTAGATAACTTTAACTAACTACCCTGCTTAGGGCCTATCCAAACTACACCAGCCTTACACACACATAGAATTATTTGCTAGGGCACCACTTTTAAATATAGGTTAGGCTGTTGGGTTTCATTTTTCTGCTGTGTGCTAGAGCTTTTTCGATGGTTTTCACTGCATGCTGTATGAAATTGAATTGGTATGTTTGCTTACTTTTTATGCACTCTGTAGATGATGTGATGAGCGCTAGATTTACCCCTAGGTTAGGAGTGTCATATATATATATATATATATATATATATATATATATATATATATATATATATATATATATATATATATACTATTCTTCTGTGCAGGCGGCCATGCTTAAGCTAATAAAAGGGGGCACCATTATGATTTCTAATATTGTCTTATGCAGGTGCTTGCTCAGCCCTCCTAAATAAATGAGGGCTAAAAATAATTATAACTACTACAGGTGGAGCTGCTTAGCCCTCATAATTAAGAGCATGGCTTGGCACAGGGTCAATGGTTTGAGTTATTTTCATTTTCATATAACTGCTTGGGAGTTTTATTAGGATAACCCTGCAGGTTCTTTAGATTTCATTTCTGCTTTTCATTTGGATGTAATATTTATAAAAATTTGTTAAGAGTTGTAAAAATGCAACTTTGAGTGTGGATATTCTTATCCCACTTGAATCCCAAAAGAAGATGACATCCTCATAGGGGAGAGTCTTCTTCCATTTGGGTGATCGAGTGGGATGGCTTTAGATATCCAAAGAGAAAAGGCAATGCCCCCTTACTAAGGAGGAATTGTCTCTTTGTTTGGATATTCAAGCCACGACGGATCCAAGGAGTCCAAGGAGGAGATTTCCAAAAAGGGAGATCCAAGGAGTCCAAGGAAGAGTGATCCAAAGAAGATTGAAGACCTGAAGACCAATATCACACTCAAAGTCATTTGCGTCTGTCATAGGCTTAGAAATTTGGGTTGTTGGCAGTGGTGCCCGGCCACTTTATTTTCTGCATATCTGGGTTGTAATAAGGGCAATTTGCCTATGGCCATATAGTTGATTATTCTGGATTTATATTGATGTGTTTACCTGATTGCACAGTAGAATTATCTGCTTTTTCTAGATTTCTTTCTTGCATGTCGATTTTGTTTTCGCCTGGATTTTTGTTAGGCTCTCTAAGGACTATAAAATTTTTTTCTACTCATAACTAACTCCTAAAATTTTAAGTTCTAAATAACATAGAAACTTAACAAACTTAAGGAACTGCCGGAATTGTCCGGGGTCGCATGCATATTACTGTATTCTTCTTTCCTTGCTATAAGACATCTCCCTGCATGCGGGTAGAGTCCAAATAATCTGGCCTATGAGGATGAAGTGCCGGACCTAGGGAGACCTAGTCTTTTCAAAAAATTATTTTTTATATGCCTATTTTTAAAATTCTATAGCATTCATAAGCTGACAATTCAACTAGTATGCATTGCATTAGTAACCAACTAAATAAAATTTAATTGCATTAGCTATGAGCATCTGACCCACATAAGTCCAGGACCACTTAGGAAATTCTCTAGATGTCGGTCCTATTTCTAATAATTGTACCACCCACCCATCTCTCATAACTGACTTGATAGCATGGTTTTAAAGCGATTAGGTGGTTAGCTGGCTCCCCAATCCAGGCCGAGGTAAGTCCAGGTTTTGCACTGCATTAGCTAGGACACGGGTCTTGGTGTTGTTCATAGAACACTAAGCCCAACCTAGATTTAGGATTCAAGGCTACTATATTCGGTCTCGTAGTATGCCTTAAATAGTAGGTAGGTCCCTTGTTTTCAGGGACCCTAAATTCTACTTATCTGCGTCACAGGATGATGCCATCTCTATCTTTTCTCTCACGCATGTTATTGAGTGCTTGATTTATTTTCTCTAGTTTCTATTTAGTACCCTAGAGCCTCCGAATGCTAGTGTGAACCACGCATGTTGATTCAGCCCTTCGGACCTTTCTTCCTTTTGAGTAGGACTCCTTAGTCTATACCTCTATACCGATCCCACTTTAGGAGGGGATAATGTATGATCCTTAATCGAGAGTTTTCTCAGGCTCCGGCCTGGGATGTAATTAACCACGGGGGCTTACACCTTTGGGAAACTCGGTCCCACATCTACTAAACCCCATTCGAACTACTATATCGGGTGGGCGAAACCCGTAGTTAGGTTGTGTATATTGCTACCCATCGGGGTGTGTTGGCGACAGCCTCTATCCTCAATGGTTAGTCGTATGCACGATCCAATATGTCCCTTCCAATTGACCCATTCACGCGGTGCTCTTTCGGAGGTCCACAATAAGGACTGAGTTTTGATTTTTACTCTTTCTTAAGTCAAATGTAATAAGGTGGATCCTGATGCTAAGTAACCTTACACACACACACTCAGGGGGAGAAATTCTAAGTTTATAAGTTTTTTTATTTTTGATCATATCATATGGGACAATCCAAAATCTTCTTAGACAATCAGTTAACAATAAAAACCCTAATTAGGGCATTTGTTCTCCAACCAGATTAAGTAAATTGTCATGGATGATAATCACATCGTATATGATGATAGGATCAAGTCAGAAAGAATCAACCACTAAACTCTTTTAGGTATGATATTATTTTTAGAAATTATATAGGATGATCCATATCATCCTAGAAGATTCATTACAATCATGCCTAAATTAGTTAGGTGAATAAGGAAAGTAATTAAGGTTAGATTGATCGATCATATCATCCTGAACAATCGCAAGATTATCCTGGACGATCAGTTAGAAAAACCTTAATCTTCACCTAAATCAGCTGGATGTCCTGAACTATGTGTTGGATGATCAGTTATAATTCTACATTGTCCAGATGTTTTTGTTGGATGACCATAACAATGTGCTGGATGATAATCACTAATTTTGAACTAATTATAGGGATGATCCAAGTGTCATCCTGGATGATCAGTTATAATTCTTCATCATCAAAATGTTTTCTTCTGGATGACCAGAATGATGTGTTGGATGATATTTATGATCTTGAACTAATCATACAGGATGATATCTTTATTGTCATGGATGATCGAACAAATAATATGTTCTAATCATCTAGCACAACTAGATCATCCTGGCTGGAAGGGATGAAATACACTATCGTATAGGATGATCTTTGATATATAGTTACAAATTAGGGCAATTTTTTAGCCCTTCTTTATAAGATCTCTTGATTATTATTGAGAGTATCTTTTGATGCTTTCTTAACCTGAGAGAGCTTAGAGAAGGAAAGGGAGATCTTGGGAGAGAGAGAGAGAGAGAGAGAGAATCATGTGAGGAAAAGTTGCTCCAAGTAAGGATTCGAGTCATCTTTTTAATTTGTCATCCTTGGTTCGTTGGTTGTGCTAGGAAGATTTTCTTCAGCAATCGATCAAGGCTCTCTACCTGCTTTAAGAGGAAACAAAAGGAGTTTGAGTTCTCTGCCTCACCGGGGTCAACAAAAAGGAATTTATAAAGGCTTCTCCACCTTGCCATGGGAGCAAAAGAAGAGTTACTGTGTTTTAGTGAAATTCCTGAAGGAGAGGCTCTAAGGAGTGGATGTAGGTCAAGTTGATCAAACCACTATAAAATTTGGTGTGTTCTTTCTATGTTATTTCTGCACTTTATTTTTTCTGCATTAATTTCTGTGGTTGATTGCATTTGTTTTAAAATATTTAAAAAGGTTTCAAAAAGTTTTTTACAATATGTTTAAGAATTTTTAAAACTACCAATTCACCCCCCTCTTGGTTAGCCTCGAGCTAGTTCATAAGGGATTAACAACCCTAACAAACTTTTAAATATATGTAGTTTAATTTTAGTATTAATAGACCTAGTGTGGGGATTCTGACCTTGGATGATCAAGTTATTAGTAAGAGATATTGTTCATCTTGGTTAGCCTCGAGCTAGTTCATATTTTAGATATATTGGATCTATTGTTCAGAGTGATGGTGAAATAGATAGGGATATTATCAACATATATCAAGTTGCATGGTTGAAGCAGAGGAATGCATCGGGCTTGTTGTGTGATAGAAAACCCCCCTTCAAACTTAATGGAAAATTCTATAAGATGGTGGTGAGACCTATAATGCTTTACGGTGCTGAATGTTAGCCATTAAAAGACAAGCATAATACTAAGTTAAGTGTGTTACAAACCTATTTTTGATTATGATTTTGATGATAGCAAACAAATCTTGTTTCACTATAACTGCCTCTTTCTCTATTGACTTTTCAGGACCCAAAGATCGGACGGAAATTAGAATTAGCTACAGATTGGGTAGATTAGGGTTGAGTCAGTCTATAATCTTCCTTTTTCCTTTTCTTGAGTCAATTATGAATGTTTGAAGTGATTGATGTTAAGTAACCCTACACACACACACTTGAGAGATTTAGAATCTCTATTTTTACTCACATCGGCCAGAACGATATTATTATCGGCCTGGACGATCAAGTTCAAAACAGAAGTTCTAACAGGATTTCTTGTTAAGGCAGCCGTAATTAACTGATCGGTCTGGCCGATACTTGTATCGGCCAGGACGATAGGCTTAATACAGAAAGAATTTGCCGACATAATCAATTTAGGTATTCTGTATTTTTGGAAATCGGCTAGGACGATCGTAAGATCGGCCTGGATGATAACACACAATTATGTCTAAATTAATCCAAGAATCAAGGAAGTAATTAAGGATGATTGATACGATCACATCGTCCTGGACGATCTCAGGATCGGCCAAGATGATCTATTCAAAAACCTTAGTTACTCTTGGACGATAAATATTAGCCAGCACAAATTTAGGGCGATGTGCTGGACGATCTGGATCAGACAGCTTGAATTCAGGGCGATGCTCTGGATGATTTTCCTCTGATTTGAACTGATCAGTCGGGACGATCGTGAGATCATCCTAGACGATCAAGCCAATTTTCAATCATCCAGTTTGCATTCAGGGCGATGCTCTGGCCAATCTCATGGGATTTGTACTGATCGGCCAGGACGATTTCAATATCGTCCTGGACGATATAGTCGGCAACTTGCAATTAATGAGCTCCTTTGAAGCTCTTCTATTTAAGAGCTCTTGTTCAACATTTTTGAACATCCTTGGCTGCTGTCTTGACCTGAGAAAACCTAAAGGAGAGAGAGAAAGAGAGGGAGAGAGAGAGAGAGAGGATCTTGTGAGGGGGAGCTTGTGAGGGGATTCATAAGGGTTGCTCCAAGAATTGTTCCACTTCTTCTTCCCTAGAGTCTCTTGTCCTTGGAAGGGTTGGGAGAGGTAAGTTTCAGCAAGTGATCGAGGTTCTCTGCCTGCTTCAGGAGGAAGAAAAAGGAGGAAGGTTCTCTGCCTTGCCGGGTGTGGCAAAAAGAGGTGTTTGTAAAGGCTTCTCTACCTAGCATTGGGGACTAAAGGAGAGTCACGTTTGTAGTACAATACTTAGAGGGCACCTTCGGGGAGTGGACGTAGGTCGAGTTGACCGAACCACTATAAACCCTTGTGTTCTTATTTTTTACTGCTTCCGCATTTATTTTCTTTCGCACTTATTTTTGTGGTGATTTGGTTTGTATTCGTGCTTTGCTTAAAAAAATTTTTAAATACCAATTCACCCCCCTCTTGGTTAGCCTTGGGCTAGTTCTATAGGGCTTAACATCCCTAACGAACTCTCAAAGTGTGGCTGAGATGAGTATGCTCAGGTGGATGAGTGGCTTTACCCTTATAGATAGGATAATAATTAGCATATTCGTGAAAAGGTTTGAGTTGTGCCAGTGGAAGATAAGATTAGAGAGAGTCGCCTTAGATGGTTTGGTCACATAAAACGGTAGCCTTTCGATGTCCTGATTAGGAAAGTAGAGGTATTAAATTTGACTTATGTTATGATAGGTAGAGGTAGAACTAAAAAGAATTGTTTAGAAAATATTAGAAATGATCTTTCTTTATTAGACTTAAATGAGAATTTGACTTTTAATAGGACACAATGGAGAAAAAGGATTCATGTAGCTGACCCCACGTAGTAGGACAAAGGCTTGATGTTGTTGTTGTTGTTGATTTAGATATTATTGTTAGCTAGGTGATAGTGTTCTTCATGAATAACTTTGAATTCATTATCCTCAATGTATGGTTAGTGTAGAACATGCATAGGGAGACAAAAACAAGCAATTGATTTACTAGAAACAAGAAAAGTGAAATTAAAAAAATATTTACAACATTTTGTTACTTTAGATCAATTATTAAATATCTAAGAAAGATTGATAAAGGTCACTCAAGGAGTATTAAAGTATGATCGTAGAACTACCCCACATGTTGAAATGATGAAATGATCCTCATGTTGAATTATTTATCAATAACTTCCAAGTCTAGGCACTCACTTCAACTCCAACGATGGAAGATTCACACATTTCTATGGAAATGAAGAATCTACCCCATGAAGTCCCAATCTCCTTAAGAGAAGTATAAGCCATAATTAATAAATGAGAAATTCTTTTTCTTAGGAAGTTATTAATGTTCAACATCTAACAAAATTCATGATTCAACATTTGGATTTATATTGGGACGGTTAGATCTAGTTGACTATGTCGCATACTTTAAGTTGATTACTTTGCTAATGAATATTAATTATGTAATAAAATGTTTATTTTTCTTTACAACATTCATAGAGGTGACACTAAGATGATTCAATATACTTCCACTTAAACGTATTACAAATTTTTTTTTGTGATTTAAGTGGTTTCTAATTACAAAGTTTATCAATGCCTAAAATCCAGTGAAAGGCTCTCAAGCTCTCTTGTAGCTCTAAAGAAAATTGTTACTCATTTTCAACATGACATGTTGAAAGCCAAAGATTTGAAAGATGAATTTCCTTAGCTACATTAACTCAATGTCTTAAAGAGGGAATATTCACATATTGAACAAACCAAAAATAATGGCTAAATTTCTTAACGAGTTGCACTTAAATAAACAACCTTTTATTTTTATATTTACAATAATAAAAAATATAGGAAAAAAATTATTATAGATAAAGTACAATATTCTCTATGATGTGGTGAAAATGGTCTGTACATCTAGTTAATAATAATTATAAAAATATTATTTGAATATTGTAGGTCAAATATATTTGAATAAAAAATCAAGGGAATTATAATACCATTGCTAGGCAGTCCTTTTTATATAATAATATGAATATTAAAATTATTAAAAAATGAACTTTAATAGCTTTCTTATGATTTTTTTTGTTTAACCATCATGCATCCATATTGAAAAAATTAGAGCAAACAAATAGCTAGAGAGTATTATAAAATTTTTACTATATAGAATTATACCTCTAGATATGATATTTATTATTATAAGGTGATATAAATAAATAATATTCTAGAAAATATCATTTTAATTTTTCCTCGAGAACTTATATGTTACATGTTTCACATGCATGCCCTTTGGCCTTTATGCCTCCCTATGTATTTGTACATTTATTAAAATATTCATTCAAGCTCTCATGACTCTTTTTTGGATAGCATAACTTATTTGTTCATGTCTTTTACCTCCCTACAAGCGCACATATTAGCCAAACCCTTATGTCTCCCTATAGGCATACATGCAATCCAGAATAAACTTGTCATCAAACTAGCATTTTCTTATATAAACATTTTCATAACACTCTAGTACAAATTAGTATATATTAAAAAAATATAAATAGTTTATATAATGTGACATAATAAATAAAACATTGCATGTACAACTAAAAAATAAGATTTATAGGATTTGTCACACTGTACTACATTCAACATGAATGAATCATCTAGTATGATTATAAGAAAAAATTATAACATTAGTATTGTTCTCTCACTGTACCATATCAATTTTTATCAACATTTATAAGCTTGCTAAATTACCCAAAATATCACATAAAATGAAATACATAGTAAAAATTAAATATGAGCGTACCAACATATGCAAAATAAATAGAGCAACAATAAACTAAATATTATACATTGGAAGTTACAAAAATATTGAGATATCTTAATTTTTGTATATTCTATACAAATTAAATATGAGAAACTACAAAAAAGGTAAAATCATCAAAAACATTAGTGGGATAATAGTAGCCTTCCTGGTGTAAATCAACTTTTCCAACTAGGTTGCCTTGTATAAATAGCTTTAAGGCCTCTAAACCTAACCTTTCTCTCTATAGGCTTTCTATTTTTCTCCTTCTCTCTCTGTAAGCTATCCTAGCCATGAAAGAATGAAAATGGCTTTTAAAAATTCCATAAGTTCATTTTAAGTTAATAAAGTAAAGTAAAAAAAAAGTGTTACAATATGTAAAAAGTTTGGTTTAAAATGCAAACTCTATGCAAATCGTCTTCTCTATTGAAATTCAAAATTCCAAATATATAAAAAAATATCAACAAATTTCACACTATTTATAGAATACATTTAAAATGATGATTTGTAAAATAAATACAAGAAAATTCTAGAAAACTTGCTTATATTAATGCTTATTAAATTCTTAAATATTTTAAGTTGAATACGCAACCTCCTATTATTTGACCTATAATGCTCACACAAATTAAAAAAAAAAACTAATAGAATGGATATGTAATGCTCTATAATATGGTGAAGATTATTTGTAAATTAGATTTAAAATGAGTCTTAAAAATTTCATTAAATGCTATTAGTCAAATTAAATCTTATAGTAACTTAAGGTATTATATCACTATTCTAATTAATATTTTGTATAATTATCAAGAGGCTAAAATAAATTGAAAATAATATTTATAGACATCTTAGAGCACTGTATTATATATATATATATATATATATATATATATATATATATATATATATATATATATATAAATATATATATATATATATATATATATATATATATATATATATATATATATATATATATACTCAAAGAAAGAGTGTCCTTGACATCTTGAAGTAAAATCACTATACATACCTTTCAAAATTAGACATTTACATAGAAAAACAACTATACCTAACTCTTCCTCTCTATCTTGAAGTAAAATCACTAACTCTCCAGGGAAGACATCGAAATATTCTTAAACCATAAGAATACTATTTACAAATGCAGAAGAGATGTGAGGATCTCTGACAGATGTCAAAAAGTCTTGACAACCTTACCTCCAAATTCTATCCACTTCTAGAGAAAAATATGACAAAAAAGAATGTCGTTAATTCCCTGAAATATAAAGCTCTCACCAATCTGATACAAAGTTACTTTCTTCTTGAGATAATTAATTAAGCCCCATATTAACTCATCTAGTCCATGCATAGAATAATATTGAATGTAGAAATAAGCAATAAAATCAAATCAAATATTCAAATCCTATAAAAAACTCCAAATCATACAAATAAACCCTACCAGTTACCATACTCTCTCATAGACAAAATTGAAGACAACAAAATAGGTAATGCTATAAAAGATAAATTGAGAGAATCAAAATACTGCTTTAATATGAAAGATTGGCTATACAAAAACTAAATAAAATATGGCTAGGAGATGTAAAAATGTGAGTCATACCTATCACACCATTTGGAGACTCATTGATCTCTTGATATGCTAGATTATAAACTCGTGGCTGTATATGGGTCAAAATAATAGAACTTCCAGCACTCTATGAACCTCTAGAATGTTAACCTTGTGATACTAGACAAACATAATGCCTACAGGAAGCCTCAGAATATGGTTGAGGTGGTACTGCCCTCAGCCTACCCATTGTTTGCTATCTAGAGCTATTAGCTCTCAAATTATAACATATATCAAAGACACCCTGTGGACACTAAGCCATCCTATGTTAAAATTGACCATAAAAAAAACACCTGCCTGATGCTCTATAACATGGACCACTATGCCTCCTTCCACAATGTTGACTTAATGGGGCCTCACTAACTAAACCCCCAGAACTTAACAACTATGTCTCTATCTAATATAGAAGAAATTGCTACTAATTTTCCCCTCCTTCTTAACTTAGTAGGTCCAAGCCTGCTCTTTTTCTTAGAAGGGATACTGCTAGATATCTTACTACCAAATATTTTCCTACTTGTTAACCAATACTACTAAATTGCTATCAAATGAGTCTTTATCCTCTTTGCCCTCTCAACCAACTGAGTAAAGATGATAATATTCTATGTTTGCATTAGCTGCCTCAAAGCCTCTTAAAGTATTTCACAAAATTGGTAACACTTCTCCTCTAAAGTGCTAATCAGCTGTAAAGCACTCATAGAGAGAGTAGTAAATTCAGCTTCATACTGCATCACTAAAATACACCCTTGAATTAACATAAGAAAAAGCTTTGTTGCTATCTCATGGCAGAAGGTGGTATAAACTAAATCTTGAACATCTCTATAAAAAATTCTCCCAAGTAATCAACATATTTGTATGACCCAGAAACATTCATTTTGCTGGCCAAGCCACTAGTTATTTACCTCACCATCTAACTCTCCACTCAAAAGAATAATGCTTCCCATGCAGGATCTTCTCTATCTTAATTAGCCAACCCTCAACTGCTCTAGGCTCAATACAACCTAAAAGCATAAGATGATGTAATCTCACAAAATTTATAAATACCTATATATGTCATCAAATCGAGTACCAAAAACCCATTTATGAACATCCCCTACAAAATATGCTATTAAACCCATAATATGGGAAACTACCTTAGAACTTATCATAGGAGTTTTACCCTGGACTAGTGTTATACAACTAGAACTCTAACCATTGGTCATATCTAGATTTGGCTGAGATGGATAAGCCATCTCAAAATATTGAATACAGAAAAATGCAACACATGCATATGAAAAATAAACAAAATGAGTTCCTAAAACTACAAAAAGCTTCTCACTTAAATGGATTAAATCTTATGGCTTTACTATGGTTTTTTGCTCCAACTTTGCTCAATTATTAAAAAAAAATATCACAACTTAACCTAATTTGACCCGATACTAAACATGTCAGATTGTGACAAGATTGACCCTAAGAACCAGTTGGAGAAGTACTGAATTAAAAAATTCAATTTAAACTCATCACAGAGCCACTACTGAATAAAAATAAAGAGGAATACTACTAAATATCAAAATAATTATCTATAATATCATCCAAAAAAATATGTATAATTTGATGTCTATATACAATAGCAATAGCAAAAGAGAAAAAAATAAAAATAAAAGCCAAGCCTATAAAAAAATAAAATTAACCAAACATACCTACAATACATATTAGAGTATGTTATAAAAAATACGCAGCTAGCTCCTTATCCTTTTTCTAACTCAAAAAATGAAAATAAGAGTATGAGTGAACTAACATATCTTAGTATCCTTTTGAAGCCTAAAAAAGAAATCAATAAAAAATTAAAAAGAACTAAAAATTATTATACTGTAATAATAAATTAAAGTACTATACAAAAAGCTAGAGCTAAAATATTTACTAATATTGAATGCATTTAATTAAAAATTGATCTATATTGAACTAAAATATAAATAGATGCCTTATAGTAATTTTAAGAATAGCCCCCTTATGCTCCAGAATCACAACACATCTAAAATCAGAATCCTACCTCAATATGTCATTGACTCAAACATAAAATCACAAGTCATATCAGAATACCATCTCGGCAGTCCATCAACTCCAGCATAATACAATCCCATCTTGGGAACCCGTTGACTCCGACATAATAAAATCTTGCCTCAGTACGCTTTGGCACCGGCATGACATAATCTCACCTTGGTCATCCATTTGCACTAACATAACATCACATCACATTTCTTTCATATTTTCAATGCATTTCATTAATTAAAGTATAATCATACTAAATTTAGGAATTGTCAAACTGCCTTAATGGGTAATAGAAAAACCCCACTGAGCTGAAATTCACATTTTTTACAAATTAACCAAATTATTAGAGATCGTGTATAACAATAATTTAATGCTTTAATTAAAATATAAAAATAGTTTTAGATGTAAAAATTTTTTTTAATTGGTAAAAATGGCTACTTTTTAAAATCACCCAGCAAAAAATTTCTAAAAAATATTTAAGACATTAATAATCTCATTCTCTATAACATATAAAAAATTACAAAATAAAAGTTTTTCTAAAATAAAATTATTCTCATTTTTTAGTAAGGGAAATACAATATTGATTTGAAAATCTCAAAAATACCAAAATATTGAAGATTTAAATAGGAAAAAAGTAAGCTACCTTGAAACAAAATTTTTTTTGAATTAGGCCGATAGGCAAAAATGGGTTTATAATTGCAGAACCCTAAATTTTGTGTTCTATATCCTCTCTTTTTTCTCTAAATTCATTCTCAAATCTTATTTTCATTCTCTGTTATCCAAAAATAGCTTTAACAAAAAGATAAAATTACATTTAATAAAAATTTGATAGTAGATTAAGATTTTTTTATTAATAATAAAAAAGATCAAAATGTAATTATATTATTTATTTAAATTTTAGCTTAAAATTATTTTCTATTTTCAAATCTAGTGATGTAACAATTAAGAAAATTTTTTCATAAGTTAGCAAAGCATGTCTAGAAGATTCTTGTGAAATCAATTTGGAAAATGAACACCTAACGATCCCAAAAATCTCAGTTGTACTGATATGTGTCAATTTTTTAATGAATTGCACCAATGTCCAAAATAGCAAAAAAATATTATAATCAGAAGAAAAAAATATCTATGTTATGTTGAAGAATATTTATAATTTTAATTTATAATGACTCATGAATAAAATTTTTACCCACTAATGGCAGGGAAAAAGTGGGGAAATCTTCCCCTCTTACCCACTAATGGCTTCCTTAATTTTTTGGAATTGTAGAGGAGCTAGGAAGAGGAAAGCTTCTCTATACCTCAAGGAGGTTGTTAAAGATTATGATGCTCTTTTTGTGCGATTGTTAGAATCCAAAGTGTCTTCCATGAATGATAAGGATATTAACTTCTTAATAGGATCCGGTTGGGATTATTTCCATGTTCCATCAGAAGGCCTGTTAGGAGGGATTGTGATAGCTTGGAAGAGCAGCATTGCTACATTTAAAGTGATGGAATTTTATTCTCAATTCATCATTGGGGAGTTGGAGGTTCCCAATAAAGGAAAATGGATGATTGTTACCATTTATGGAAGCACTAATGTTTACAAAAAAAGGATGCTCTGGGAAAGAATGGAGATTCATACAAAATCTGACATGCCATTGGTGATGGGAGGCGATTTCAACTGTTTTCTCTCTAAGGATGATAAGAAGGGTGGAAGAATATTTTATTTCTCTTTGGGCTCTAAGGAAATGAAATCTTTCCTATCTTGTAATGATCTACATGAATTGGCTTTGTGGGGCAAAAATATACTTGGTGAAACAACAAGACTGGTAGCGACCGTATCCTTGAAAGTTTAGATAGGTGCTTTGTGAACTCAACGGCACTTAGTTTATCTCATCATTTGGTAGTAAGGCACTTACCAAGAGTGGCTTCTGATCATTCTCCCATAATGATGAATCTATTTCAAACATGTCCAAGGGTCAAAAGATCTATTAAATTTGAAGACATTTGGGCTTCATATCCAGTATCTATCGTGGTTGTGAGGGAAGCATGGAATAAGAAGGCTTATGGAGGTTATTCTCAAATTCTGAACCTCAAAATGAAAAGGGCTCTTAAGTCTCTTTTCTTTTGGAGTAGACAAAAGATGAAGAGCTTAAATCAGCAAAAGGAGGATCTCAAAAAGGAAATTCTAGATCTTCAACTCAAAGAAGGTGAACGAGGATTTCTTTCAGTGGAGGAACAGTGGTTACTCAAATCTATAGTTAACGAGCTAAGTTCTACTCTAGCTCGGTTAACCACATGGTGGAAACAACATGCAAAAATCAAATAGAGGATGGAGGGGGATAGCAATTTGAATTTTTTCCATTCCTTTGCTAGTGCAAGAAGGAATTCTAATTTCATTAATAGCATAAAAGGTGATGATGGAAGAATAGAAGAGAATCAAGATCGTATTGAAGAAATTATGCTGGAATTTTTTAAAGGAAAATGGCATGAAAGGACATGTAAGCTTGATAGATGGCCAAATCCGATCAATTGCTTGGAAGAAGAGGATAGGAAGTTGCTCAATAAAGAATTCTCTCTGTTGGAAGTAGAGAATGTGATCAAGCTTACAGGTGGATTCACTGCTCCAGGTATTGATGGAATAACCTATTCTTTTATCAAAAGTTATTGGAACCTTATTAAGCTTGATCTGTGGAATGCTCTTCAACAATTTTTTATGACTGCGGATATGTGTGAAAGCTGGAAGGAAACTCTTATAGTTTTAATTCCAAAGGTGAGCTATCCCATAACACCTTCAAACTACATACCAATCAGTTTATGCAATACTATTTATAAAATAGCAGTGAAAATTTTGTTTAATAGAATGTCTGGCATCATTCCAAAACTTATTTCAAGAGAGCAAGCAGACTTTATCTCTAGGTGGTCTCTAGCTGATCATGTCCTCTTGGCTCAGGAGGCATTCCACAAGTTCAGGTATTCCAAAACTAACAAAGGCTTAGTCTCTTTTAAAATCGACATGGAACAGGCATATGATTCCATGCGGTGGCCGGCTTTGAGCAATGCCTTAGAGTACTTTGGATTTCCAGAAATGTTTTGTAAGCTTATAATGGAATGTGTAAGGGATCCATCCTTCTCCTTATTAATCAATGGGAATCATTCATCTTGGATAAAATCTAGTAGTGGATTTCGGCAGGGGTGTCCCTTATCACCTTTCCTCTTCATTCTTTATTCTCAATTCATGTCCAATGTGTTCTTGATGAATGAGTATTGGCATCCAGATTACTCCTAATGGCCCAAAAATATTGCATTTACTCTATGCAGATGACATCATAATATTTTTAGATGCTAAGTTAAAAATGGTGAAGAAGATCAAAGGCTTGTTTACTAAATTTTGTGATTGGACTGGGAAAAAGGTGAATAATGGCAAATCAATGATATTGTTTGGGAAATTAGTTAGAAGGAGAAGGAAAAGAGCCATATCCCAAATCATGGGATTTAAAGTGGTCAAGGAATTTAATAACCTTGGAATCAAGATTGCATTGAGGAGGTTGGGAAGATTGGATTTCCAATTCATAATTGATAAAGTTCTAAAATTATTGAGCATTTAGGGTAGCAAGTTTATTTCCTTAGCTAGAAGGATAACCCTTGTGAAAAATGTCTTACTCTCTTATCCGACCTTCTATTCTACTCTATCGTTGATTCCTAAAGGATTATTATATGAGATTGAAAAACATTGCAAGAATTTTATCTGGAACAAAAGCAACGGTGGATTTGGCCTTCACTATGTGAGCTAGAGTTCTATGTGTGAACCGGTGCTAAATGGGGGATGTGGGTTACATTCCTGTACTAAGAAGGTAGGCCCTCTAAGGGCCAAATTAGCATGTAAATACAATCAAGACAAAGATTCTGTGTTGCATAAATTATTGTTCCCGTAGTATGGCTCTCTTGGTGATCTGTAAGCAGGGAGAAAATCTAAGTCACCTGCTTGGAAGCTAATCTTGGATGGATGGAAATTTCAAACCAATAGTAAGATGGGATGTTGCAAATGTTGATTCAATTGAAATATTCCAGGATACATGGATTTTAGACAAAAGCTTGAATAGTTGGCCCACTTTTGTAGTTTCTGAAGACATTAATGGAGGAATAAGGAAAGTTAACACTCTTATTTCAGAGAACTGTTGGAACATAGAGGAATTGAATAAGGCCTTTGGGAAGGATCTAGTGGAACTAATAAGCAATATTCAGATTCATACCTGCAGCAGTGAAGACCGTATAGAATTGATTAAAAGCTGCTCTGGAAAGACTATTTCAGTGTTGGCTACTACTAAATATAGGGTTTAGGTGAATGTAATGAACAGAGGTACTGGACATGGATTAAGGAGGCCAAGCTAAATTATAGAGTAGAAAACTTTTGGTGGAGGGTATTCAATAATGCTATACCAACTTTTCAGCTTCTAACCTATAGAAAACTGCAATCTAATAACATATGTCCTAGAGGTTGCAATGAGATTGAAAACATAAATCATGTGACCAACAATTGTAGGAAGCTATTGAGGTACTCTCTTGTTTGAACGAATGGGGGTTTGGTATTCAAATAATTGATTCCATGGACAACCGATACAAATGGATGCATAGTCAAAGTGCTCTTTTGTGAAATCTTTATTGCAATTCGATCTATCTGACCTGGAAAGAAAGAAATGAAGTTGTTTATGGGAAATTGGAAAGGACTGCAATATTCATTGTTTCTGAGGAAAACAATTTTGCTGTAGTTTCTATAGGATGGAATCCTTTAAGTTCGGGCCGGTTGGTTGCCAATCAGCATTTGCTGTTGGTAAAAACTTGGCATCCTCCTCCACCAGATTGGATTAAGATTTATTTGGATGCTTCCTTATTGAGGTCTTACAAAGGAGGCATTGGAGGTGTCATCCGTGATCACAGAGGAAGATTTTTACTATCTTTTGGCAAACCTTGTATTTATTGGGATATATCATATTTGGAGCTTCTAGCAATCAAGATAATTAAAGATGTTCTCAAGATTGGATGCTTGAGTACAAGGGAATCATCATTGAAGGAGATAATGCAAATATCATGAAGCTCATTCAAGATACGATGAAGAAAGGTGAGCAATGTCTTGATAGTCTTTCTTTTTTCAAAGAGTTTAATTTAGTGATTTTTAATTGTATAGAAAGAAGCTCTAATAGGTTAGCGGATCTATGTGCTAACTTTGCTATTTTTTCTTCTTTTATTTGGGATGACATTGTGTTGGATAAGATACCTCCTTCATTTCTTAAAATTTTAAAGGAGGAATCTATAGGAGGAACTTTGTAGGTGGATTTCCTTTTCTTTATTAATGCATTATTTGCTTCCTTCAAATTTTTTTTTTTACTATTATAGGTCAAATTATATATTTTAAAAATTTCAATTCATAACAAATAAAATATACTAAAAGTTATGTTTTGAAAGTTCAATAAAAAAGAAAAAAAGTATAATAAATTTTGATTTAGAAAGAAGAATAGAACCCAAAATCAAAATATTTGAAAATAGAGATTTAATAAAAGTCACTTATAATGAATATATTAGTTATAGTAGAAGCAGCAAAAAAAAATGGTGGCCAAAGCTTATTTTCTCTCACCTCTCTCCTCTCACCTCTCACCTCTCCTCCTTCCTTTCCTTTCTCTAGAAGCCAAACGAGAGAGTGAGGGGGAGAATGGGAGGGCTATCAAAATTGGGTCATAAGTTGGGTTCGAGTCCACTTGCTAGAACTGACCCAACAACATTCGGGTCAACCCGAACATGACCTATTTTAAAAAATGGGTCAAATTTTGGACAAGAAGTCAACATGCTTTGAGTTTTGGTCAACCCAACCTGACCTATAAGCGACAGTGACTTCCACTCATTTGCACGCTTATTATGTAAAATCCCATAAGCAGCAATGATAAGGCAGTGATTATAGCACAACAAGGTAGTGGAAGTGTGGTGGCAGTGGGCGACATGTGACACTATGGTAGGCATGAAGAGACATGCGAGTATGGATGACAATAACATCCACTCATTTAGGTAGGAGATGTGGGAAGCCAGGTAGGTGATGTGGTTAGACTCGGGCAGGCCCAGTCAGACGCAGGAAGTTGCATTTTTATTGGGTTATTCCGGGTCATTCCAAATTATTCTTGGGTTTTTGGGTCAACCCAAACCCAACCGAATTTTACAAATGGGTCAAAATCCCTAACCTGAACTCGACTAGGTTCAGGTTTGGAATGACCCAAACCCATAATGTTTGGATCGAGTTTTCGGGTCATGTTAATTATTGACACCCCTAGAGAATGATTGAGTGGAGAAATTTATATTTAAAAAATATTTTTCAGTGACTAGCATCATTATCGTTGTGCCATAGTTAATAAATTTTGAACTTTTTAAATAATTTTTTTTTGGAACTCTAGGTTGTTATGTTAAGTGGCTTTAGTTGGCAACCCTCTCCAAGTAGTACTTTATATCCAAAAGAGTTAAACTTTCTTAAATCCTTAACAGGGAAAAATTTATAAGTCTGATTACATTTTCTTATATTTTGATTCGAGATATCACTTTGTACTGCTCTCTTAAATTTTTAGTTCTAAGGTAGATTTTTCATATTGTAAGCACTCATTTCCTAGACGTTTTCTCAATCTTATAATTAATAAAATGTAAGCCTAAATTTGAGTAACTATAATATTAAAATTTAAATATTAACATATGATAATTTCTAATATTTTTAAGCTTCTCTGAATCTAGTATGCCTTACCCTTATAACTTCACTTGTGTTACACAAAAAACATTCACCACATTTTTCACATTTGTTACATCCCAACCCCCCCCTCCCCTCTCCTAAATTTCATCACATATTTTAGAACTTGTACTTGAAAATAATAATATTTTCAACATAAATCTACAACACATGAACATTGATATTTTAAACATGTATAGCTAACAACATAAACATTTTAATATGTAAGAATAATAACATCAATAGTTTCAACATGTAAAATAATTATTAACATAATGTAGGAATACATAGAATATTCACCTATCTAACAACCTTAATGTTTTGGGGGGAAGTACAAGTACATATACTTAATGTTAGAAAAACATAAAATCATTCATATATAATTCTTATAACATTATTTCAATTTTTTATCATTCTATAGCACTTATTGTTAACACCAACATAATTAGTGAGACACATAAAAAACCACACATTTAAAACCACCTAGTGAAACTTTGAGTTTTTTCTTATCAAAGCGCACATAATTCTTTATTCTACAACATATTGAATGTTACATGGCAGAAAATTTTCTAAACTTATTTAAATCAAATAAAATATTGCAACTTTTTTCCAAATGGCCAAACTGAAAAATTAAGTAAGGTAACAGAAGCTTGCCTCTAGATAAACAATTTCATCAACTAGTTTAACAATCAATTCTAGCTCTATAACCTTGAAACTGTAACATCTTCTTTTCTTTCCTTTCTCTTTCATCTTTTTTCCTCTTTGGCTCCTCTCTCCACATTTCTAGTGACTGACATTGGGGTGAGGGTGTTGGGTTAATGCTTTTAAATAGTTACATAAAATCAAGAAAATTGGCTTAGCGGCGGGGTGCTTACTCCCAACACCATTATGCTCACAGGAAGAAGTTGTTTATGGAAATTTCTAATAAATCGAGATCTCAGCGCTGCAACACTCCCCCAAAAATAGAGAAGAAAATTCCATTGTGCCATAAGATCTATCATTGCAATGCTCCCAAGGATTCAAATTTTGTTCACCTAGATAGAGATTTTACCATCGCAGCACTACTAGAAAAATTTTCCAGTTATATATTTTGTAGTCATGGAAATTCATGAACACTAAAATAAATCTAGAATTCTTACTATGTTCAATTTAGATCATTGAACATAGACTGTTTGTTGCAGCAATGTATATTAAATCAGTGAACCCTCTCATTTTTTTTGAAGAAAATGTCAATAACATTAAAAATAAAGAAAATATAGTCTAATGAAGATAAGCTAAACTATCACATTCCTCCTTTAACAAAGATATAAACGAAGGAGAAATGCCAACACTATTAATGTCATCCCAATTAAAATCACTAAATAAAGTAAAGTTATCACATAAATCAGCTAACTTATTACAACTTTTATTTGAAAAATTGAAAATGACATGATCGAAATCTTATAGGAAAGAGAAATATCTATATGATAAATGCTTTGACAAAGCCTTGGAGCCTCCAAAAGAGCTTTGAAGAAGTTTAATAATATTGTAATTTTCCCCTTCAATAATTATGCCTTTTTCTTCCCGCATCCAATCTTGAATAACCTTCTCCAATGAAATAAATTGACATTAATTCCACCTGAGCAACATCCTAATGTAATCCCGTAAAACCAAAAGCAAGAAAAAACCTCCCTTTATGATCTCTGCAAACTCCACCAACACCTTCTCTATTGAATCTTAAAAGAGAAGCATCAATATTCACCTTTAGCCATTCGGGTGGAGGAGGATGCCAAGAAGTAGAAGACAGTGAAAGCTGATTAGCATCCCAGATTTTCAAATGAATAAAAGGAAGTTAAGAAGCCGAAGGAAAGTATATGAAATTTGCCACAATGAATGCCACACCATCTTCTTTCTCACCATGTATAATCTTATTCCAGCTTTTTCAAATAAAGAAAATGTTGTTCAATATAAATTTCTAACAAAAGGATTATTAAACGAAATCCTTTTCAACTTGTCAATACAATCCAACAAACAAGAAGAGGTAGGAATTGAAAACTCCATTTATTCAGAAGTTTATTCAAAAGAATTAGAAAAGAACACTCAACAATAATATGATTCACATCTTCCACCATAGCACAGCCTCTCGGACAAGAACTATGATCTGAAAGCTTCCTATGTCATAAAGAAGTATTAGTTGAGATGGAATCATTAAGAGGACTCCACCAAAAAAGATCCACATGAGGCATAAATCTCATATTTCTAATCCAGCTCCAATGATCCTCTTCTACTGAATCCTCTATCAGAGTTTTAATAACCATTCCAGCAATTATTTTCCTAGACATTTTTGCCTTCAGCTCCATCTGATCACTTAGCAAAGCAAAATTTATAGGTATCTGAATAATTAATTCAATCAGATCCTAACAAAAAAAATTTCCCCAGCTGATCATCATTCCACAAGCTATTAGAAATGAAATTATTAAGGTCATATCCCACCTCTTCCAAATCAGCAATGAAAGTAAGCCATTTTACCACACTCCTATCAAGGATCCAAACATCATTTAGTGCATTAATAGATTCTCCATTGGCAACTTCCCATCTAATAATTGGACGCAAGGACATAAGACAATTCACAATAATTTTTCAAGTAGTTGAGCTTCCTCTCTTGTTTCAACATTCCAAATAGCACTACCATACTTTGCATTCAAGTTGTAGTTAAGAAGAGTTTTACGTTTATCTATAAAATTCTAAGCAAATTTAGCACGAATGGATCCTACTTTTGAAATTGCTAAATGAAGCCCACGACCACCTTTATTTTTTGGTTTACAAAGAACATCCCAAGCAACATAGTGAAGACCAAATTTGCCATCCTCATTATGACACATAAAACGTCTACACATTTTATAATTTTCATATAGAATTCACATTGGAACAAGAGAATGCATAGCCATAAATATGGGAATATAAAGCAAAACTGATTTAACAAGACCCATTCTCCCTTCTAAAGACATTAGAAGAAATTTTAATTCCAAGATTACATCCTTTTAAATAAACGCATTCGTCAAAAGCTAGGAACACAAAATGAATAAATAAGGAGAAAAGGGACACCCTTATCTAAATCCACTACTTGCTGCAATCCAATTAGAATTATTGTCATTAATAAATAATGAAAATTTAGGATCCGCCACGCATTCCAAAAGGAGCTAAAAAAACTTGAGGAAAACTTAAATACTCTAGTACTTGCCTTAAAGAAGACCAACCCATGTTGTAATACACTTGCTCCATATCTACCTTGAAAGCCACCAAACCTTTCTTAGCTTTAGAAAAACTATGCTTGTTGAACACTTCTTGAGCCAATAGAACATGGTCAGATAAAGATCGGCCTTTGATGAAAGCCCCTTATTCCTCTGAAATGATTTTATGGATGACCTCCTCAAGTCTATTTAGTAATATTTTAGCCACCAATTTGTAAATTGACAAACAAAGACTAATTGGGCGATAGTTAGAAGGAAGAGCCGGGTTAATAACTTTCAAAATCAGAACAATAAGCATTTCTTTCCAAGAAGGAGATGTTTTACCAGATGAAAAAACTAATTAATGGCCATCCAAACATCTTCATTAAGGATTCTCCAATAAAACTTGATAAAAGAATAAGTAATCCAGTCGATGCCAGGAGAAATATTATTCCCAAGGTGATCAACAACCATTAAAGACCCTCTTTCAAAAAAAATCCTTGTTCAACAATGAGATTTCAACATCTCTGAGAGTGACCATAGCTTTCGGCATCCTTGAAGAATACACTTCTTTTTCCTCCACTTATCTTTAAAGAAATTAGAGAATATTTCTTCAATTAACTTTGATCTTCAACAAAAATTTCATTCCCTTCCTTAAATTGCTCTATCCAATTAAAATTCCTTCTAGCACTAGCAAAAGAGTGGAAAAACTTAGAATTAGAATCTCCTTCTTCCAATTACTTAGCTTTGGCTCCTTGTCTCCACCAAGTACTCAAATGAGCAAGTGTAACATTTAATTCGTGAATCCTTTCCCTCACAACAACAACCTTTCCTCCGATAACCAACCTTCAGCTTCCTCCAACTGCAGCTTTAAAATCTCATTCTTCAAAGACTCTTTCAAAATAGAAAGATTTTGGAGCTTAGCTTTGTTCCAGAAAAATAATGCTCTTAAAGTTCTCCTAAACTTCAAATTCAGAATATGGACAGGATCACATCTAACCGAGCTATTCCATGTTTTAGCAACAATTCTAGCAGAAGCATGATGGGAAGCCCATACATCTTCAAACCTTATCATTCTTTTATGGCAGAAATCTGATTTGAAAACCTCCAAAACAATTGGATAGTGGTCAGATGCCATTCTCGAAAGATGCCTAATAGTAGGAAGATGAATGACATTTAAGACTTTCGAATTAACTAAGCATCGGTCAAGCCTCTCCAAAATACGAGCATTTTCACTTTTATTATTACACCATGTAAATTTATGACCCATAAGATTCACATCATGGAAATCATTGTTATTCATAAACATCCTCATCTCCTTAGGCCCTTGAGAAAACACAAACTTCTTACAACATCTTCACCCTCAACATCTCTAGCACCAACATCTTCACCCTCAACATCTCCTTGTAAAGCTTCACCTTCTAAGACCATATGCAGACCAAGATTAATAGTTTCAGTAACTAGCTGCTTCTTGTTCACCTCCGAGCTATAAGAAGGATATCCAACCTGCTGTGATTTAACCGAAATAACAGACACAGCTTTTGAAACATTCATATTTTTGTTTTCCCCACCTCTATTTTGACTTCCTCTATTAATAGCAGCAACAAACTTCTTTCTTCTACTATAATTCACATGTACCCAAGGACTATAGGAAGATCTAAGCTCCACTCCCTCATACAAGGAATTACCCAAAGTTCGAACTTCCACTTTACATTTAGAACCTTCACTATCACTAGCATCTTTCTCATTCAAATTACATTCATTAAGAAGATGAACAATTTTTCCACATTTAAAACAAAATATAGAAATTTTTTCATATTCAACTTTTTGAAAAAAGAAACCCCGAAGAATCTTGCACCCAAACACCTAAAGGAAGTTGTTTGTCTAGGAAAACCCAAACAAAAACTCTTGCTTTATCTCTTATTCTCCATTGAAACATATTACCATATATCAAAAGGGGCGTTCCTACTAAAGAAGCAATCCTTGTGACATTAATCTCATATGAGCATTGCAATGGGAGATGCGTCATCCTTATCCAGGTTGGGGAAGATAAGCCTTTCAATGAAGTAGGTGAAAAATTTGGATTCCACTTATCAATGCCTACAATATGGCCATTAACATACTAAGGGTCACCTGATAAAACATTCTTCATAGCTTCAACCAAAAAGAACGCGCATAAAACCCAACCTGCTCCGAGAATAGTGAGGTGTAATTTTCCAAATTGCATCCTTTGACGTTGCAGCTCTTCAACAATCACTTGAACAGAGATATTCTTTCCAAAAACTTTAACAACTACAAAAAACTGTAGTTTTTCCTAATTAGATTTTACAATAGGTTTGTGCAATTTGACTCCCATTCCATCTTCATTAAGGAAGGATTCATAGTGAGAAAAATTAATTTTAATGTTCGGGCGCTTATCCCAAGAATTCATAGGAGCTTTAACCACTGGCTCACCAATTCCACCATCTATACCATTATCACCCACAACTTTGTTTGCCAAATTCAAATCCAAATTCCCCGCAAAAGCATTAATACAAGTACTTGAAAACTTATCACAAGCAATCTTTAAAGACATTTCTTCCTTGGACATCATATCCGATTTGTCATTCAAACAACCAAACATATTCACAAAAATCTTTATAACCGAAGAAGAAGAGGCTACAAAATCATTAGGTCTATCCACAACTAACTTTTTTCCAACAGAACGAGGTGATTTAAAAGTTAGACCATTATCAACTTCAATGCCTTTACCTTTGCCAACTATAGGTGAAGTGACCTTCAATGAAACTGAAGAAGGTTCTCTTATCACCAGGGGAATACCATCTTGCCTAGACTTAGAACCACCTAAGGTCCTTGAAGAAGACAACAGAAGTCTGTTCGGATTCCGAAGACAAGAGGTGGTCGCCCTTGCCTCAACAGTAGCAGCTATGACCAAAAAATCTGCCAAATAGGCGGAAACAAACAAAAAAAGTAAAAAAGGGAAACTTTCTCACTCTAGAAACGAGACTTTCTCATTCTAGAAATCTAATATCATTATGTGATATTTACTAATCAGCGGACCCTCTCACATGATTGATAACTCACTAATGACACCAACTACCCTTCATGTAGGACAAATAAATGTGTTAGTCTTTCTTCGTGTCTAATAAGATAGTCTTTAGCTTCATGATATGATTAAGGCTACGGGCTTATATTTGATCATATGTTCAATAATAAATCATAGTTGAGCATACTGGTGAACATTTTATCTTACATCCACTATACGATTGTTATGATGTCATATTCATTATCTCGAACATACATGAATTTATCATTTTTTTTTCCGCAAGGTCTATGATCATCTCTCTAAAGAATAATAGATGTATCATAATTCTTTGCCTGATTTCTTAAACAACTTGTTTTTTTTTTTCTTTTTTCAATATCTTCCATATAACATAAGAATGTTGATATTTGATTTGCTTATAAAAATACTTTATCAATATATAATTTTCCTTCTACATAGAGAGAGATGAATATAAAAGAGGATATTTTGTTCAATACGAGTTTTCATATATTTGCCTGAGAATCATATTCCTCCATCCTCAGGCAGACACATAAAGTCAAAAGTTCCTTTATATTCTCAGATATCCTTCAGTCTTTTGACGTCGTTAATCTGTTCACCGCAACAAACGCGGTGGCTAAAAGTCAGAATTCGCAATCTGTTAAACGTGCGACAAATGATCAATCCGAAGCATCCATGAACAAACAAACAAACACAGCGGCATAAACAATTCTCAGCTAATAACTAAGAATAAAAAACCGCAAAGAAAACATTCGACAATAAGGTAAAATTTATTCATAACAAGTTTACAGTAAAAGCCGCAGAGTACAATTCAATATATATTAGCCTGTAAAAGCAGGTCTTGGTTAAAAAAACGGGCCAAAAGATGGCCCGTCAGGGCAACACTGGAATGAGCTGCTACAACCAAGATCCTGCAGAACTCAGGCATAGAAATAAAACTGCCGCATGCGACCAAACTGAATGACAGACACTATATATATAACCTGACGAATGTTACAAGACCAATATGGAGAATACGAGACATGGTTGAAACACCAGAGCAAGCAAAAGAAAGGCTTATGAGGCCCGCCCGCAGCTCCAACAATGCATAACCAAGACCCTATCAAAAACCTAATAATGAAGAATTATCACAAGCCACTATTATAAGCAGGTAAGGCACTCTGATCTTAGGGAACCGAAGGCAAGCGAGGTAAGAAAACACCAAATGATGGCAGCTAAAAAACCCCGGAACAGATCTCCCTCCTAGGAGTCTGAAAAAAACAAGTTAATGGCCTACAGTTCCTTCCAAACTGACTGACCTCACCTGGGAAGAAAGGATTGCGATGATGAAGAAGCTCACACTGATAACGGCGAAGAGCCAAAAAACTAATTGAAGAACTAGCTATCACTGCTGATCATGACTTTCCCTTTCTTTTTTTTTTATTCTATTAATTAATCTAGTACTTTCTTGCTCTGCTTCAAAACATTGATTAGGAAAGGATGTCACACCACCAAAGCTTCTCCTCAAGCAGGCCAATCCCATTGGCATTGCTGAGCTTGCACTGCTGAAGATTTAGCCCTTCCAAGGAGTTTTTCATTTTTCCCAAGAACTGAAGACTCCTCTTTGTCACTCCATAGCAGCCAGCAAGAGAGAGGACCCGCAGTTTAAGCTTCTCAGCAGAGGAAAGCGAAGCAACCCCAATGTCGCTGACATTGCACCTTGAGATGTCGAGATCTTCAAGAACTGAACAGTTTCCCACGATAGCCAAGAGGCTTTTGTCACTGACCTTGTTGCATCCATCAACGTTAAGCAGCTTTAACGAACTTCCATGTGCCTTCACCAAAGCAGCAATACTGGCATCAGAGATATTCACGCAACCTTCAAGGGTCACCTTAACAAGCCGAGATTCAGAGCTCTTTACCAGAGGAAGAAAGCCAGCATCTGTCACACCAACAAGGCCGGTCAAGTCAATTTGTTGTAAGTTGGGGCACAGTTTACTAACCACAGCTAAACTACTGCTGGTGAAACCAGGGCAATCTCGTATTGTTAGGAACCGAAGCGACAAGCATGTCGGTAGTTCATTCGGGTAGTAAGTAATGTCCCTGATCCCCGTGCACTTTATCAAGGCTAAACTCCTGAACCTTGCACTGCAGTTAAGAAGGCCATCGAGAATGCCATGAAGGGTGATCATACTGCAATCCTCTAGTTTTAGACTTTCAAGAATACTCGTAGATCTGGTGAAACCTTTAAGCCCGGTATCAGTAATGTTGCAGGATCTTTGGAGGTACAGATGTTTGAGCTGCGGGCAGCACTTGGCTATAGCTTCCAAGCCCAAATCTGTAATGCCAGGGCAGCAGGAAATTGTGATGGAAGTCAAGCTTACCATGTTAAGAGCACTTCCCATAACCCAGAATCCCCTCTCAGAGATATTCTCAAGCGCTATAAGATGTATGTCAGTTAAAGCTTTTCCATAATGCCCAATGACACCAAGGGACACATCATTGATATTTAAATTCTGAAGCTTTATCTTCATCAGCGAAGAAGATGCAGCAGCCACCAAGCCTGAGATTCCTTTATCACCCACAAGGGGGCAGTCTCTGATTGAAGCAGAAACCAGCTTCTGGCAGTAGCGACCAATAGCCTGAAGACCATCATTGCCGATTCCCGAGCAAGAATCGAGTTTAATAGATTTTAAATTTGGGCACTTCTGTGCAATTGCTATCAAACCATTGTCTGAGAGCCTGGGGCACTGAGAAAGGTCAAGATTCTCTAGCATAGGGCATCCATCTGCTACAGCCGCAAGCCCTGCATCGCTAACCAGCGGAACTTTCCACATGGACAGAGAATGCAGTGAAGGGCAAAGTCGTCCAATGGCTGAAAGCCCAACATCAGTGGCCTTGCAGGTTGAATTGCCTCCTCTAATATTCAGCTTGCCAAGCCCCCCATGACCAGCAGCACTAATGGCAATGGCAGCTAGTCTGGTATCGGTTGCTTCATCAACATCCAAGGACCTGGTAAGATATCCACCACTCTCAATATTAGAGTCTATCTCTAACTCAAAAGGAATAGCTTGGTTGAGATCCGGAAGAGGACTCATAGAGGATCTCAATAATTCACTCTTGTGTTGCTGCTCCAAAACTTCTGAAGTTTGAATACTGCTCAGAAGCATGAGCCATCGCTTGGATACACATGAAGCAATGCTCCTGTCCTGGAATCGAGGAAGCCTTCTGAGGATCTCATATAGACATTCATCCGGGAGAGAATCCATGGAGCGTGGTAACTGCTGCTTTTTAAAGACACAAGCAACTTTCCTCTCTTCCCTGGTGATGATAAAAGGGGCAGTGACTCGCAACCTCTTGCAAGGACGATAGTAAATATCACTGCCTGGCGCAAAAGGTAGAAGGCAGCTTGATTCGATGTAATTCTCATAAGGCGATTCTCTGAGTCGGATTTCATCAGCTCCTAATACTGCTGAAGCACACAATCAAATCAAATCAATTCAAACCCTCTGAAATTTAGCCTAGTCTAGATAAAATAGAGCGACAGGAGAAGGTCAAACAGCATAGAACGGCAAAATATTAGTAGTTCGGGAAACCATCATGCAAATTTAGTCAAGCTTACAAACAAAAAGAGAGGCAGGGAAGCATAAAAAACACGCAAATACAAGCAGCTCCATTGAAAAATAAGATATTTACTGTCTGGGCCAAACTAAAAGGAAGAGGGGAAGACTATTGAACAGAACAGTAAGGCCACAAGAATTCAAATTCCATCAACAACAATTTTAGACAAAAGCAGCGGTAAAACGCAAACAATTGACAACGATAACAACGATCGATGATTTATTAGGATGAAATTCATGTTTGTCTCCCGTTTGTCTACCTTAGGTCTAAGTCTAAGATCCGTGATCATCATTGTGAAGTTTTCGAACAATATTCAATTCAAATCTTCAAAAAATTCCAGTCAAATAAACGGAGCCTCAAGATCAACAGGAGGAACGACAAGAAAGTTTTTGCTCAAAACTTTTAAAGATCAATAGAAGAAAAAGTGGAAAAAGCAGAAGCCAAAAAAAAGGAATTAAAGTCAGCCGATCCGATCGGATGCAAATTACATAAGAACTAGTAAAAATAAAATCGCAGATCTTAATAGAAAGTTAAAAGACATAAAAACTGCAAAAGTAAAAGACCTAAACAAAGAATAAAAGAGAAAGAAGAATAGGAACAATCGGTACCATTCAAATTGAGAAGCGCAGGCATGGATGCAGGACAAGTAAGACCAATCACTCAACGGAGACCAAAGAAGCTGGAGCACTTGTAACGCAGGCGCAAATAAACAGAATCACCACCACAAAAATGAAACCGAAGATTACGGATTCAGCCTGGAGAAAGAAGCAAATCTGATAATCAGAAGTGTAAAACGCCCCTCTTACTAATTCGATTTAAAACCCCAATCCAAAATAGGGCAAAAAGGAGAAGAGTATATTAAGGTCGGGGAGAAGGAGAAGGAGAAGGAGAAGGAGAGAGAGAGAGAGAGAGAGAGAGGCTGGAGCCCATACGGAGCGGCTCGTTTGGCTTTATTTACAGCAACTACAGCTACGAAAGAAGAGGAGAAGAGCAAAGAGGGGAAAGAACTGGGGGCCGCATGGGAGATATGTAATTTTTATATTTGCAAATTGTAATTTGAAAAATGCAAAGTGTAGTGGGTGAGGGTACAGATGCAAGGTACCTTGCCCTTTTCCATCATAGTTTTCCGGTTCTCAGCCCCCCAATTGCCAAATTCAGTGTATCCAATCAACTTCCTTCTAGCTCTAAAAAATCTCTTATTTTTCTATATTTTGTTTTTTTCTCCGCCAAATTCATTGTACTGAGATGTTTGCAACGATGCACAGTTTCTAATTCTACCCAACAAGCGAAGATGCAGATAGCGATGCTATTGACTCTGTCAGCCTAAAATAAATAAATTTATTTCTAATAGATTTGAAAATATTTATGACGGTAAAAAAATATAAATTTTAACGTCTTAGCTTTGTACGAAGATCCAACACATAAATATATAAATAAGTAAGTTGATCGTTTATAAGAGACACCAGAGTTTTTACGTGGAAACTTTAAAAAAAGAGAAAAACCACAGGGTCTGACTCAGTTTGAATGAATCCACTAGTATTTTGCAATTGATTACAAATGATATCCTTCCTTAAAAGGAAGTCCTTGACTCGATATATCAAATATACATCATACAAAGTGCATTATATGTTGGGAGTTGGAAGAATTAGTATTGATATGTTCATTTGGACAGTAATATCATAGTCAGTGAGCGATGTAAGTTGGAAGGACCTTACTTGGATGACATTGGTCATAAGGACCGTAATCAAGCGGCAGAGGTTAGGAGGATCATTATTGGGCGACGACGGTCGAAAGGACTGTAGTCGGCGGGCAACGGTGGTTAGAATTGAAGGATCGTAGTTGGCGCGTGACAATGGTCAAAAGGATCGTAGTCAACGGGCGACAGAGGTCAAGAGGATCGAAGTTGACGATGGCGGTCGGAAGGACTATAGTAGTCGTGCGACGGTGATAAGAAAGATAGAAGTCGGACGACAACGGAGGTCAAAAGGACCGTAGTCGAAGGGCAACAATGGTCAGAAGAATCGTAGTTGGCGACGGTGGTTAGAAGGATCGATGAAAGTCTAGCGGTGGTCGGCGGACTGGTTGGAGTCTAACGGTGGTCGGTGGACCGACGAAAGTCTGACGGTGGTCGTGAAAAACTTTGGGAATGGTCGGCGGACTGAAGGAAATCCGACGGTGGTTGAAAAGAATTTTGGTGGTGGTTGGCGGACCGACGAATGTCCGTCGGTGGTTAGCGAACCGGCGAAAGTCCGGCGGTGGTCGTGAAGAACTCCAACAGTGATCGACGGACTGGCGAAAGTCTAACAGTGGTTGGGATGAACTTTAGCGGTGGTCGCGAATAACTCCGGCGGTGGTTGGCGATAGGCAAGCTTCCAAATTCTTCCCTTCTCCTCCTCCTTTTTCTCATTCCCCTTATGTGAAGATTGAGGTTTTTTATAGTTTTTTGAGATTTGCATGACTTTGAAATATTGGGATAATCGAGGGTAAATTGGAAGTGGTTGAATTGACAACCGATATTGAATCCCTTGATTATGGATCATTTATGGAGCATTTGAATATCTTAATGATATCATAATTTGGTGACCATGGGCTCGTTGGATTTGTCTCGTCGAGCCGCTTGATTTGACTATAAGCATGTCATTTTTGAAAATTGTTTGATAATTAAAATTATGGATTGAACCTTTCAAATGAGCTTCATGTATTTGATTTGGACTCATTTGAGCTTCAATTGAGTCGAATTTGGTGTTGTTGGATTTATATTTCAAGATGTTCATTACAACTATAAGTTTGCTAAAATTGGAGTTTGAATGGTCCAAGATTTAATTTTGGAAGCTTACAACTCAATTTTGCCTCAAGATTTGTGCCCAATCAAGATAATTTTTTTTTATCATATATCATATATAATTTTAGCATATTAAAACATTTATATTATAGAATATTCATAATTATCATAATTTTATACTAAAATTTTGCATACAATCAAAATAATTGCAATGAAATGTGACATGATTAATGGGCCCATGAAAAGTCAAAAGGGAAAAATTCTAAGAGATTATTTAATTAAAATAATTTTAATAATTATAAATAGAGATTTAAAAGAATCATTCTTTCTCATAATTTTAAAGAATATGAATAATAAGGTAAAAGATTTGGACTATAAGAAATGTCTCCTATGATAGTAATATAATATGAGTTAGAATAAAATTAGACTCTTATATATTTAGGCGTCTTTTAATTTTATGATTATAATTTTATTGGAAACTTCAAAATTAAGTGTATTCATATGTGAGTTATTATATTATTAAAAATTTCAAAGGTAAACATGCTTTTATGGGAGCAGCCTTATGATAATATCTTGACGATTAAGAGTTTGGACTATTAAATAAAAAGGGTATGGTGATGTCAACATTATTCTTCCCTGTGCTTCATCTTCTCCAAAAATTCTGCATTTCTTTTGGAAAAAAGTTGAGGAGAGAAATCTTCAAATCTACCTAATTAGTGATCTCCAAATTGTGCAAAATGTTTTTCTAGGGGTGTCAATTCGAGTCAACGGGTCGGGTTCGGGTCGAACCCGACTTGACCCGAGCATAAATGGGTTGACCCGTACCTGATCCGTTTAGCTAAATGTGTTAAGAATCCTAACCAAACCCGGGTTGCCGAGTTGACCCGACCTGACCCGCAAACCCGCGAGCGCAGTTGTGAGTCGCAAAATTAAGGGAGAATGGCGACTTGGCTGGGCGTCGTCATGGGCGAATGACGACTTGGCTAGGCGTTTTCTTGGGCGAATGGCGACATGGTGGACCGACTGAGAGCATAGGGCCTGGGCGTCGACGCATGTTGGGCTCCCAGCGGGTCGACTGGAGCCTGGCGGAGGCGGGTCCTGCCGTAGGTCGGACCGCCGGAGGTGGGGTGGGTCATCGCTGGTGGAGCAGGCGGGACTTGACTTGTTAACCCGAGATGGCGAAGCTCCAGCGCGAGATAGGGTTGGAAACCGGGTTAGGTCACACTAGATCCGGGTTAAACGGGTTGACCAGCGGGTTGTCGGGTCAACCCTAACCTGAACCCGACCTATTTTTCAAACGGGTTTGAAATTCGAACCCAGACCTGACCCATTTCACAAATGGGTTGACCCGAACCCGAATTTTCCGTTTCGAATTTTCGGGCCGTGTTAGAAATTGACACCCCTATGTTTTTGGTTAATTTGTGACCATTTTTTAGCACTCGAGTAAATAAAATTTTGTGAGATTGTTGTGTGCTTTTTCCGGTTCAAATCATTTTAGGCTTAGGAGTTTACCTTATTGATCCCTAACCTATTTCCTTATTACATCTCCAGGAAAATACGTCCTAAAGAGCTTTAACTTATCTCGAGCTATTCTATTGGCCTAATGTTTTTACCTAAGCTTTGTTAGGTAGCTAATTAATATTCTCAACATTGATCAGGTCAGAATCCAAATGACTCATTCAAACCTATTGAGCTTTTATGAAGTTCATTGAAATTTCTCAATCTTGGAATTTCCCAATCATATTGGGTTCATATAGATCGTCTAATTAAGGACGTTATAGATGCTAACGTTGATAACGTAAAGAACAAGAAGAAGAACAACATAAATATTGAGAAGCATATCAAACCTTATTGCAATAGCTACTATATATAGAAAATGATACAAGATGATGGTTACAAAAGTGTCGCTGGGGAGAAAACACGTGGCAAGAAAGTACAAAACATTTCTTGCTTACAACCCCCCTCAAACTGATGATGGAGGAACAACAATCAGTTTGCTATAGAGGAATTTAAATCTAAGTATATGCAGCGGCTTGGTGAACAAATCGGCAATTTGATTATTTGTACAAATATGATGAACTTGAAGATGCTTGGCATGAATACAATCACGAATAAAATGCAGTCCACGTCAATGTGTTTCGTCCTAATATGACAAATTGGATTATTTGCTAAAGTAATTGCCGAAGTGTTATCACAATAAACTGTGGTAGGAGTCGTTTGTGGAATATGAAAATCTTCCAATAAACAACATAACCAGATGATCTCGGAGGCTTCAGCAGCTAAGGCTCTATATTTGGCTTCAATGGATGATCATGCTAACGTATTTTGGTTTTTAATTTGCCAAGAAATAAGTGATTTTCCCAAAAAATTGAAGTAGCCCGAGACTGATTTTCTATCTTGAGAATTTGTAGCCCAATCAGCATCCACAAATCCTTGTAGAGTGAGATGATCTTTATGCAAAGGTAGACCGGTAGTAATATTGCCTTTTATGAAACGAAGTAAGCATTTAAAAGCTTCAAAGTGGATGTTAAGAGGTTTATGCATATGTTGACTTAGCTTATGGACATCAAATTGAATATCAGGATGAGTCAAAGTAAGATAATGTAATGAGTCGATTAAATGACGATATAATTGAAGATTAGAGAAATCATGATCATGTGCCATCTTGCAGGATATTGGTGTAGAGACCGATTTTGCATTTGTCATTCCAGCTCATTCTAGAATGCGATTGACATAGTGTTGTTGATGTAAAAATACTCCATAGTCAGTATATATAGCTTGAATTCCCAAAAATTGGACTAGGATCCAAGATTACACATTTGGAATTGATCTTGGAGACTAGAAATTAGGCAAGAGATTTTAGTTGATGAATTTCTGGTCACAAGAATATCATCGCCATAGATTAATATATATACAGACAGACTGAATCAATTTTGTAAGTGAGTAATGAAGAATCTGCTGAACTGATTTTATACCCGAAAGCTTGAAGATGACTTGATAGTGTGGCATACTATTCTCTTGGAGACTGTTTTAGGCCATATAGAGCTTTCTTCAATTTGTAAACATAATTTGGATGATTTGAATCTTGAAATCCAGGAGGTTGTTCCATATAAACAGTTTTGGATAGAGTACTTTGTAAAAAAGCATTGGAAACATTTAGTTGATGGATGTCCCGTTTATAGTACAAGGCTATGAGAATAAGAACTCGAATAGTGGGCATTTTAGCGACATGGCTAAATGTCTCGATGTAGTCTAATCCGTATTCTTAATTAAAACCCTTTGCAACTAATTTGGGTTTATATCGTGCCACAATACCATCAAATTTAAACGTAGTTCAAAAAATCCATTTACAACTAAGTAAATTTTGGTTTGGCATTGGTGGAACTAGATCCCATGTCCCTTGAGCTTGTAAAGCTTGAAATTCTTGGGACATTATCGAACGCCAATGTTCGCATTTAATAGCTTGATTGTAAGTACTTGGCTTGGCTGGTTGAAGGGTATGAGACAAATCATATATTTGTTTTGGTTTGGTACAACCACTTCTAAGACGGGCAACCATAGGGTGTAAAGAAGGTTGAGATGAGGTGGATGTGTTGAATGGTTGATGAATAGAAGGATGTGATGGTGAAGGTGAAGATTGAGCCGTGGTAAAGATAGGATCCGATTTTATTTGAGGACTGGCCAGCGACCTGGGCTGAGACGAAGATGAAGTATTCTGATGGGGAGTAATGATGAAAGTTGGTAAACCGGTTATGGGAACAAGAAGTAATGGTGGTGTAATAGATGGAATAGATTTGGAAATGAAGGTAGTGATGGTAGCTGAATTTTGAGAGAAGGGAGAAACTGCTTCATTTAATACCACATGACATGAATTATAAATCTTATTAGTAATAAGATCCAAACAACGGTAACCCTTTTGAAAAGGGGCATACCCAATGAAAACACATGGATACGAAAGGGGAGATAATTTGTTAGAAGAATATGGTTTAAGCCAGGGAAAGCAGAGACAACCAAAATCCTTAAGGTGGCTGTAATTTGGTGGTTTACCATATCAAAGTTCATATGGTGATTTGTTGAAAGTATTTGAAGAAGGTAATCAGTTTATTAAGTAAGCTTCTATAATAAGCGTATCAACACAAATATGTTGTAGGACGTAGGCTTGAATAAGTAAAGTTCGAATAGTTTCAGTAAAGTGGCGATGTTTCTATTCAATTACCCCATTTTGAGATGGAGAATAAGGACGGGTCTTCGAAAGGACTCTGCTCGTGGGGAACATAATGCAAAGAGTATGATCACACTATCCCATAAGACAAAATGATCGTAGACCTTTATAATCTACACAAACAAGATAATGGGAGGGCAGATGAGATTATACATACGATTAACCATAGATGATAGAGGATTTCGCCTACACATCTTGATGTGTAATAATATGTATAACCTAAGAGTTACAAGATTTCTCCCATTTGATACCTCAACTCGAATGGAGTTTATTTATGGTGGGGATCAATTTCCCACGGGCGCCAGCCCCCTTAAATCCTAAGCCTCAGCCTAGGAAAACTCTTGATTAAAACTACAAAAAATAATGGCTATTACGACACCTTAAAGTGGCTTAATATATATCTATTAGGTCACATGGCATAGGGTTAAGGGCATCTTTATGTGCCTTAAAAACTAAACTTTAATGGCATAAGATTTTGATGGAATAGTCTCAAAATGACACCTTTATGGTGTCCTAATAGACAAGCTTTGCTAACACCTTATTGTGATGGAATTTATCAATAAATATGACAATTATTATGTGTCATAATAGATTTCATGTTTGATAATAAGGCATATAATATGCACTAAGATATATAATTTCACAAAGCTTTAATTAAATGAATAAATTACATTCAATTCTCAATTACTTAATATTTCAATTGCTACGAATTAATCTCCAATCAAATTTCTAAAAATCATGCATATGAGATCTTATAAAATCTATTTTTCTTTAAATAAAAAAATTTATTTCATCAATATAAAATTACAAGATTTTTTCACCTTCCAAAAAAAGAAGTCTACTTCAAACTTTATATGTATATAATAAATTTATTACATTAATTTCATGCAAATCTTATATTCCTTTAGTAGATGAAGAAGCTTCAAATGAATCCTTAATGAGAGCATTAGATAAGGAAGAAATGAATTGTCGAAGAGCTCATCATTTAATGCACAAGTTTTTCCTCATCACTGCTTTCCTTTCCCTGGATTCAATAAAAATGGAATAATTAATTTACAAAACTGTAGATAATTCATTATATCACTTTGATTTTAACTTTTTTTTATCCTATTTAGCATTATAATCACCTTTAGACTTAATCCTATTTACGGATCCTCCTACATAATTTGTTTCAATTGAGAAATACAAGAGGAGGATCTGTAAATAGAATTTTAACAGAGAAAAACTATTTTCTAATTACTTTATAAGTTTGATGAAGAGTTGTTAATCAAATATTCATCATACTTACTTCAGTAGTTCTGTGTGCTCAAGCTTGCCGCTACCTTCTATCAAAGACTCTTTGCTAGAAATCTCATACTATAAGGATTTATCAGCCTTTATCAGCTGGAACTTTCACATCATATTTCCTAATTGATGCCAAGAGAACCTATACGATTCTTGTAAGGGGGCTACCTCCTAGTTTCTGATGTCTGTATAATGGCATGCCAATAAAGAAGCTAACAACTGCAATAGTCATTTCCACTATTGGAATTCCAAAGCCCCAACCCATCCTACATGTGTTTGTATGTACACCAAGGCTGATGAAGCAACAAGTGTCCCTATGTTGATTAAGAAATAGAACCAATTGAAGAAAGAGGTCTAGCCTTTCTTCTCAAATTCATTAGAATCATCAAACTAATTTGCACCAAAGGAAGATATACAAGGTTTAATTCCTCTAGTTCCAAGTGCAATAAGATTCAGAGAAATAAAAACGGTCATTGTTTATGTTGTCTTTGGGTCACAAGTGCCACCATCATAGATAGGTTTTAGCCCTTTTAAAAATGTTGTCATAGTTAGAAGGATGAGGTTGTACAAAGAAGAATACAATTAGTCACACATTTCCTAACATGGTATAAAAAATAATTAATAGAAATTCTGAAAAATGTTCTTACAAAGATATATATAACCATGAAACTTGCAATTGCTCTATATCTACCCTAATAAGCATCAGCCACAAAAGCTTTCAACGGAGGCTTGATGTAGCATGGTCCTGACAAATTATTGAAATTCTTGGATGCCATGACATTCCCTTCATTTAGATAGATTTCATGTAGTTCACCAGATTGGTAATCACCCCTAATACACCAAACTTTCACAAGTTTCATTGGTTGTGGATAGAGAAGTTCATTAACATGATTACTTCATAAAGAGTAGAATAAATTTGTAATCATAGTTATAGTAAATGTGAATAGAAAGTAAACAAAATCTATATACCTTGAAAATATGGGCATGTTTTTCGGTAGCTTATTTTCTTCCTGTCAGCTAGCTTTCCATGGATGTATGTTGTCCCATCTTTTGTATAGTTATCTTCGACCTTTGTCGACATTTTAACAGCAAAGATATCACCTGGTACTAGATCTGATCTGGTGGGCTGTTTGGCGGTAATTCATATCAACCTACTGAAGTTAAATTTCAGGATTTAATAAAAGATACCTTGAAGATAAATAACCAAGAAAAGAACTCCATACAATATGTTGTAATTCCATATTGTTTCAATCTTGCGCTTCTACTAATTTTACCAATAATGTCACCTTACTGTATCTCTTTTTAGTACGTTGTAAGGTTTATAATTAGATGAATTATGTACTTTTGCTATTTTAGCTCATCCCTCTCTCATTATATAAATGAAAATTTATGATAGATGGTGAAAGATGTGGGATAATGAATATCTCTATCATTTTAAAAGGGAAGCAGTCACACTTACATATATCTCCATTCAAATAGTAGGAATTAATTAAATAATTCAATGAAGTCAAACCAGAAACATGTAAATGCTTAATGCAGAACACAAATCAAACCACAAGAAATCCCCATCAATACTAAAAATCCATTAACAGAGAAACCTAAAAAAAAAACCTTTAAAATTCTCTATCCAACCCTAACTCTAATCAATTCTGAACCCAATAATTTTATTTAAAAATAAAAAGTTATTAAAATCATGCATGAATGAAGAGAATTCATAAAAAAAAACTCATAGACTAGGCTATGATACCATGCAAGAACTACGAGAAGAATTGGAGAAGTAATAGAAAGGAAAACTAAAACTTTGAAGGAGTGGGGTAGAGAATAGGAGAAGTAACAGAAAGGAAAACTAAAACTTTGAAGGAGTGGGGTAGAGAATAGTAGTTTTATGATAATGCTCGCAAGAATTCAGAACTATACCAGTTTAGAACCATGCCCTCTCCCTTGAGTGAGAACCCGAGGTTCACCAGGATCTAGGGTAAAAGCTAAGCCTACTGGCTAATGCTTGTCTTGGTAGCCTCTAGAGCGAGGAGAAACTCATCCTTGGCTTCACCATGGTAGCCAAGGGTGTAGAGCATAGTGCTAGAACATAAATGAGGGCGAACATCAGTGGGAACAAGCCCGAAGGCTCGGCGGAAGTTGTTGAATGCTTCGCAGAAGAGGTGATGCTCATAGTGGGATCGATCAATGGCCATGTGAGCATCGAAAGCCTCATCGCATCCCATGGTATCGACGAGGTCACAGAGTGAAGTGAATTCCTTTATGATGATGGTGTAGTTTGCATTCGATTCGTCCCAATGGAACCACCTATCCGCAAGATCGATCTCCCGTGACCATCCAGCATGCCCCCGAGAAAGAATTGAAGTTTTTATTACCATTGTTGTTGTCGAAACTGGGTTTTTGGATTTGCTTGGATCGACGGTGCTTGATGAGGATTTGTAGGTCATCAAGAAGAGGCCAGGTTAAATTGAAGGCAATGTCGTGATTACATGATGAAGCATAACAGGGGGTGGGGTAACACACTTTGGAGTGAAAGAGGTGTCGACGATGGATGAGTTGAATGGGTCATCAGCAGCAGAGAGGGCGGCAGTGACATTCGATGAAGGAGGAAAATATATTTGAATATGAGCAAGAAGAAAGAATAAGAAGCGGGCATTAAAATTCATCACACGATGTGGCTGTTTAGCACAAAATAGCTTTGTTAGCGTGAAATAATAATATGCCCAATAAATATTTTTAAGGCACTTAAATAAAAGTGTCTTAATATATATATTGTTAAAAGTTAATTTTTTTGTAGTAGATGTTGTATTATTCTTTTCTTAATTTGGTGCATAGAGAAAGTTTCTAAGTTATATTCCGAAGAGGATAAACTCTTCTCTTTATCCTTAGAGATGATTAGACCTTTTTAAATGAATAAAGATATGATTAAAATTTTAAGTTTAAAAGATCAAAGATTAAATTCACTATCCTAAGAGAAATGACAGATTTAGAATCCATCAGAAGTGAAAAGAGACGCACTGAGGGGTGTATAATATGGTCTTATGCTTGCTTGAAGTAAGCTTCCAGCTAACATCTTAAACATAATCAATGTATGCAAGATAAGAAGGCTCTATCCTAAGGAATCAAGAATTTTTAGTTTCGAGATTTAAATCAGGGACTGTAATATGCAAATGAATCTATCTAGTGTCATATATGATGTATGAAATGGATGCATAAATAAAAATTTTCTTAGGTCTACTAAAAGATAAGGTGGCTAAGCTCCACAACAACATGCTTGGATTTCTACACCTATAAATAGAACAAGCTTAAATGTGACTATTTGTTATCTTCTGACTCCAAGTCTATACTATAGAATTCTAAAAGAGAACATCTTCCAAAGAAGGAAGGATTATCTTTTGGAGCTCTATACGTGTGCATAAACAGTCACATTTAACCTTTTACAAGTCTTTGAAACTAAAATATACATAAATACAACGAACATTTTACATGAAGTCCTAGATACATTTTACATTGAATCTTTACTTTTATAAGAAACCTAGATACATTCTACATTGACATTTTCACTTGAGCAATGCTGATATAATGCATGTATGTAGATAAGGTTCACTGTGAAGTAAAGTATATAAAGATACATGCATGACATCCAAAGTATAGAAAGTAAATAAACATACCAATGATACTCTCCAAGTAATATACCCGCATCACACAGAAATAAAAAAACCATCATAATGGTGCCCACTTCATCTGGGAAAGCAACGATGCACATGACACAAATAGGTGGCCTACATTATAGGCCTAAAATGACCCTAATGATCTCTAGGGCTCATAGAAGGTGCGGGGGGGGGGCGGTATCACACCCAAAAAAGAAAAAAAGGAACATCCTAATGGTGCCCACTTCATGTGGAAAAACTATGATGCACATGAAACAAGTATGTGGGCCTACACTATAGGCCTAAGGTGACTATAAAGGTCTCTAGGGCTCACAGAAGGGAGCAAGCCTTGACCCACAAGGCCAAGACTTTGTCAGTGCACTAACCTATGACCTACTAATTATATTTTCTAAAATATATATTAACCTAAAAGTGGTTAGCAAAATGTGTGTGATGTGTAACAATTTTGACATATAATTAGAGGTCTTTATAAGCAACAGAGATTATTCCTGATCATGTCGTGTCCACTCAAAAGCTCCCAAGCAAATTATCCCATTGATCTACCTATGCATGATACATTTTACCTCACAAAACAAAAATAGAAGGAGAAATATAGGGGTGAGCGTAGATGTCATTCAAAAAAGAAATATAGTTAAGCAAGAATTAACTTAAAACAATTAGGATTTATAATTTTAAAAGTTATCTAAAGCATATGGAAAGAGAGCATGTACAAGTGAATGGAGAAAACGAGTAATAATAATAGCATATAGAATTCCACATGTTTAAATTAGTGAGTATGAAAGCTTGCTATATGAGTAAGAAAAATCATATGTGAAATATGTGACCATTTCCAAAGATAAAACATACACCCACACATGGAACACTTAAATACTTGTTAATATATGTATCAATCTCCATACAATGTAATTTCTAGCATACATAAAAAAAAGCTTCTCCAAAACCTTTTTGATTTACTAATAAGTTTCTTTTGATGTGAAATATTCACATAACCTTAAAGCTCGATCATACACATGAAAATTAATATAACATGCTCAAAGGAGTTTAACATTAGCATAATGAATAATAAAAAATCATATGATTTGATTAAATAAAGAACGATTATCAACATAACCTTCACATAAAACTCCAACAAATACAAAAAGAAAGAAACAAATTTAGAGAAAAAGTATGTAAGCATCTCATTGTTAGGCATGCCTTTTAAAAGCTATGTTGAGAATAGTTGCAACTTAGTTTTTCCTGTTTAATATTCTTGCAACTTGTATGTTTTTGATGATTCCAAATATTATTGCTTTGATTATTATTTCTCCTAACATATTTTGGTAGAATTATTTTTGCTCTTGTGTGCACTAACATTTCAGGGAAATCAAACTCCAGATTATTGAAGACTTCAAATCAAGTTCAGCTTAGCGTGTTTTGTAAATTGATGTCTGTATTTTTCAATTTATTGAGTCTGTGAGAGTGTGATTGTAATTGAGTAACTGAGCACACACACACACCAGGGGAGAGTTTTTACAATTCATATTTTTAACTAATTATACTGTACGATACCTGTTCGTACAGGACGATCAAGTTAGTTATACTCCTCGAAGAGTAATGAAACGAACAAGGGAGTAAAAATTTTTCTATGTCCTAATCGTCCAGACGAATTATCCTATTCAACCCTGGACGATATCCTCTGGAATTTCACTTTGAATTGTTCGTCCAGATGAAATGTCTTGTTCGTCCCTAGAGGATATCCTATAGATTTTCACTTTGAACTGTTTGTCCAGATAAATTTACCCCTTTGTCCCTGGACGATGTCCTATGTTCAATTTTTGTTCATTTTGTCCTGACAATTCGTACATACGAACTTTGAAATTGTTCTGTTTGTATCGAAGGAAAATGAGTTTGTACTGATTCACATATAGTTTGTACAAGACACTTTTTACATTGTTCGTACGTACTAACATAGGTTCATACGGGACAGTTTTTACACTGTTCGTCCGTACTAACTCAGGTTCGTACGGGATGATCGTGAGCGCTGAAAAACTTGAAATCTTTAGTTTTTGGATAGTTTTTTCTTGTCCTTTCTATATAAGGCGTCCTAAAAACTATTACAAGTACCTTTGGTGTTGTTGTCTCTTGAGAGGGATCATTGAGTGTGAGTGTTTGGGAGAGATTGTGTGAGTGAAGAGTGAGAGATCAAGTGACGGGTTTGTGAGGGATTCACAAAGTTACTTAAAGAAAAGATCTCCTTGTTTCCTTTAAGTTTCTTCCCATCTCCTCTGGAGGCTCTCAAGTGAAGTTCAACAAAATCGGTCTGGTTCTCTGCCGACACTTGGAGAGTTTAAAAGAACGATAAATTGTATGTTTGGCAGTCATGGTATCTTCATTCTTTTGGAGAAAATTAGAAGAGAGAACTTGAAAGGGAGAGAGGAAAGGGTGGAGTTTGAGATGGAGAAGATCCTTGGAGGGGATTTCAAGGGAGTGTGGAGGGGATATTCACACGGTTGCTCCGGCAAGTTTGCATCTCAATACCATCAGATTCAAGGGTCGTCTTGAGGGAAGTTTTGGGAAGAAGAATATCTCTTTGGTGTCAAAGGACCCGGCTCCTCCGCCGCATCGAGGAAGGTGGAAGTGATTTTTTAAAGGCTTCTCCGCCTTGCTGTGGGGGCAACAGGAGAGTCACTTTGTGGTATTAGTGCAATACTTGGAGGGTGCCTCCGGGGAGTGGACGTAGGTCAAGATTTGACTGAATCACTATAAATCTGGTGTGTTCTTTCTTATTTTTCTTTCGCATTTAATTTAACTGCAAGTTGTTTACTCTGGTTGAAAAGTTTGATTTTAAACTTTAAATTTAACTTGCATTAATAATTAAAGAAGGTTTTTAAAAAATTCAAGAGTAGAAGTATAATTTTTAAATTACCAATTCACCCCCCTCTTGGTTAGCCTTGGGACAATAACTTAGGTCTAACAACCTAATTCATATTCACGAGCTCCAACAAGCTAGACATGCCTTCGACACCTCCTTCGCTCCCATTTGGTGTTTAAGCTAAATGTAGATGAAATGAAGGAATCTTTGATGCTATTTATTATTCCCACATTTCAAGAAGCATTTGAAACATTCAACATAACTACCCACATTACATTTCACATAAAACTTAAAATAACAAAGAAGAAATAAGTCCCAAAACCAAAACACAAACAAGTTCTTCCACTCCAAACCAAAACACACTTTCAACCTACTTTCTTTTAACTTATCTTCAGGAACAAATACAAATAAAAGAATGAAACTCACCCATGAAAGAAAACTAAAAGAGCCTTCTAAAATCAAGTTTTTTAAAAGCAAAGTCATTCATAAAGTTCACAATCCCCAAAACAACTTATTGGACCATCCAAACCAAGCAACACATAAAACCTTCCTATAAGAAATCTGCTATGACCATTTCGACGCGAAACAAATATCTTTGATGTGGGATTTATCCATGAAAATCTTCTAGCAAGAAGGTTTCATGAAGCTTTCTATCATAAAATACTCACAAAGCATATAGTAGAATTTTTAGAGCAAAACAATTCACAAAACTTTTCCAATAAATATAACTCATGAAACCCTTCAACATAAAACAAGCCATAGGAGTTTAGACATAATGTGAATCATAAAGCTTTTCAACATAAAACATCTCATAGAACTTTCTAACCATAAAGCAATACATAGAGCTTTCCAATGAATTTTATCACTCATGCTATATGACATTAAAGATTTCAAAAAGAAGCTTTCAACTCAAATTCATGAACCTAGTCTTAAGACAAATATTTTGCCAAAAATTCAAAGTCAATCTCATGTTATTGGAAAGAAAAAGAAAGAAAGATAGTTTGACGCCAATTCATTCTCCAAAATGCAAGAGGCATTTCAAGATAATTACCAACATAATTTTCACATGAAACTCCAACAAAAGAAGAACTCAAATGTGTTCATAATCTGACCCAATATTATACTCCAAAAATTAGAAAAAAGTAATTTTATGCCACTTCATTCTTTCTGAAATTCAAGGAGATACTCCAACCAACATAGAGTAAAACCACGCTTAGAGCTATGCAAAACTCATATTAGAAGATCATGAAAATTCTCCAACACCTCTAGACTTATGCATGCTCACTAAAGGTGTATGAATAAATACAACGCTCTCCAACATTCATGTATTCCTCCAAATAACTTATAAAGCTTTCAACATGAATCAAGCAACTTTGAATTTGAACCATATATTCTCCAAATCAAAACATGAAACATGCAAAATATTTTTGATGGTATTCATAGATCCCACCTTTAATCATCGAGTGCAAAATCATTACTTATCAAGGGTTTGAAATCAACATCATGACATTGAAAAGAAGAAAACAATCACACTCTACTTTGCAAATCAAAACTTAAATCACACGTCTTTCTTCTACTAAATATAGCTCAAAAGATCAAGGACCATCTCATTTCTTTTTAAGGAAAGCATGCATTTCAATTTCCCAAAGCTTTAAAGTAAAAATGTAGTCTCAAGAAGAACATTTCATTGCCATTCCTAATAGAAAGAAAGAAGGCAAATTTTAGAATTTTATAAAGTCGGCTCACTTATGCATGAATCACTCTCTTATATAACCAAAACACCTTATGTTAATCCCAAGGCATGCTTGAGATTGGAATGAAAAGCACCCTGGCCACTTTTCAACAGAAATGCTAATATGAACTTCATGTAAATTCAAACAAGTGAAGAAGAATCCATATTCAAGAAAGCATAAAGGCAACTCACTATTAAGAATGATTCTCCAAAGGTAAGCATCCCTCCAACAACATAGATAAAAGTGAGTAAAATACATGGATATTCTCCAATAAACCTACAAGAAAGGAACTTTCATATCGACAAAATCATGAAAATTTATTCTAACACTGAAACTCATCAACAAAATTCAAAGCATTATTACACTAAAGCCATAGACATACTCATATGAAACATGAATCAAATGAACACTTTCCAACGCAAGAGAAAACTCACAAGACTTTCCATCATAAGACAATTCATAAAGCTTGTTCAACAAAACTTTTAAATTTGATCACTTCAACCTAAGCATGTTATACAAGATTTCCTCTATGATCATTTGACAAGTACAATATTCAACATATGTTTCATTCTTCAATATATTGACATAACAAGTGAGAAAAGGTGATATTCAACACTACACCTAATTTCATAGTAAAAGGAAGTATGTGTTCAAAGAAATGTTACATCATGGGATAGTGGAGGCCAAAGCATCAACATACATGTTAAACAAATCATACTTCATGAAACCCTTAGTGTTATTTACACATTCTTTATCATAGACAAGTGTAATGGGAGATAAACACATCCTCTACTCATTAGAACACTTGCAAGCAAGGAAGAATATAAAAAGAAATGACTCATCCATGCACATAAAATAAACCTTCCAACCAAATTTATAAACTCTACTCGTCGCCTAAATGAAGGCATGATATTTGCACATGATTTGCAACATAAATAACTCTGTTCAACTAGTTTCATCAAAGTTATGAGATGAGAAAAGGAAAACAACAATGTTCCAATGAGCTTCGCCCACACATATTTCACATTCAAAGTAAATGAATGAGGTCTTCATGCTTGATTGTGAAAGAGGATAAAAACAAGGGCATTCCACATTGATTTTTAATCAACTGATATATGCATTCAAACAACCATAATCCCGCAAACAAAAATATAAAAGAACAAGAGGAGAAAATATGATTTCCTGGTCTCTATTGCAACTAAAACTTAACAAATCAACCCGCTTTCTTTGCCACTTTGGTAGGAAATGAAAAACTAGACACAAAATCCAACAAGATCCACTCATGCTTAGCGAAGTAAGATCTCCAACAAGTTCACCCCTTAATTCTTTCAAACAAGAGAGAATAACTAACATGCATTTTTATTGCATTTGAAAGCCAACTTGCATGAAAAGGGACTCAACTGATCCACAAAAACTTATATTTGAAAGCCAATATACATGTTTTTGTCATTAACAGAAGATTACTTGGCAATGAAATGAATTTTAACACATCATTTTTAAGAACTCTAAGCTTGATATCAAATTTTCTCTACCCTTATAAGCAAAGAAATCACATAATTTTTCTTTCAACATTTGATACTGATTTGTTTTTTTTTTATACAATAAACGTAAAACAACTTCATTTTCTTCCTAATTTCAACATTTCTACCCATCTACGCAATAGGACTATGCGTGCTCACAATTAGGAAATATGAAGTAAGTAAAATGGTGTGGCATCATGCTCACACTCCATAATACCAAACATGTTCATTTTTTTTTTAAATATGAGAATGTATAGAGGCATTGTATAGATATTTGAATGATGTGTATAATATCAAACCAACAAATATAGCCCTTAATTTTTAAACAAAACTTTCACATGGCTTAAGAAGAAGATCCATTTAGACGTTGAGAACAAAATACCCCATTCTTAACTATAGTTTAGTATTAATCACTGACAATAGATCAATCAAAAGAAAGGAAACCCATTCCAAGTAAAGGGGCAAAATGCTATAGTAGCCCAAATAACCAAATCCCTCCCACAATAGAGCCATCCATGACATATATCTACAATAATCTGATGAGGAAAGAATTTTTATCTATATTAATCTCATAAAAGAAGGATTTGAAACTCCTAAACTATCATAACACATGTAGCATGAAACTCAAACACAGTAGCTTCATCCAACTTAATAAGGCAAGTAAAAGGATGAAGGATGAGTAGAAAGATGAAAATCTGAGAAGAAGTAGGGGAGGAGGGAGGAGAGAAGAAGAAAAGGGGAAAGAAGAAGAAGAAGAAGAAGAAGAAGAAGGGAGATGGGGAAGAGGTATAATTATTATTGAGGGAGGGTCGGCATCGGCTAGGGAAGAGGAAACATCGTGTCTGGCTTGGTCCAAACGGAGAAGAGGCGGCTTCGACTCCACTTGTAGCGTGAGAGAGAGAGGAACGGAGTAGACTTCTTCCATCTGGGACGGGCAAACCACCAGGAGACTGAGAGGGAGGGGGACTTCTCCTGGCTTTTGTGAACCAAGAACGAGAGAGGGAGAGGGTACCAATCCTTGGAGCCAAATGCCAAGAGGAGTCAAGGAGAGAGAGTAAGAGTTTGTGAATGCCTTGTTTAGGGTGGGCTGAACTAGGGAAAAGGAGTGGGGAATCCATGCAAATGGGGGGAAAACCGAAGGGTTCTACCAAGAGGGTTGTGAAAGCCTACGAGATAATCCCTTGCTTTGCCTTCTCGATCCCTCCCTGATACATAAAAACATGAACTTTACAGCACTCGATACCTGAAGGAAAGCTAGAACCAGCCCCAAAATAGAAGGATCACGTGACTGGGGACTGTGACAATGGCAAATCAGGATTTGGGAGAGGTCGGGACCGTCGATCTAATTACCTGATATGGGATTGAATTCAAAATGGGGTTGGAAAGTGAATTAGGCTCTAATTGGTATTTCGATAAACTCATTGGGCTAAAATCATGTTCAAATCAGGCATAACTCAATTTGACTCGTGTTAACTCAGGCTCAACTCAACCAAATTAATTCAATAAAAATTAAACTCGAATCAATGTCAATTCAGATTGAATCGAGCTCGATGAGGCTTGATCAACTTGCTCAAATGCGCTCGAGGGAAAATCAAGATAAAAGAAAAATGAGGTCAATAATGGACACGTAAATTGATGAAGATTCCAAGATTCTTTTAAATAGTTTTAAAATTATTGTTAACAAATTCAACACTCTAATATGTGCAAAGAATGCAAATTTGAGTATTAAATTGTCGTTCGACCATTCTTTGAAATGCAAGAAAGGTAGTAAGAACTTCATATTTGTAAACAAGTAAATTTTGAAAAATCATCTACAAAGGAAACATAATATCGAAAACCATGTGTAGAGGTAGATGGGGAAGGTCCCCAAATATTAGAATGAACTAAAGCAAAAGGAGAAGTACTAACATTTTGTGAAACAAGAAAAGGTAAGCAATGACTTTTAGCGATCCGACAAGAATTACAGATAGAAGTAGATGAGGAAATACAAATGTTTGGAAAATTCTTGGCTACATGAGACAAAGTATGTGTAGAGGGGTGGCCAAGTCTTCAATGCCAAAGATCCGAAATAGCATGAACTGAGAGGAGAGCAAGCTCAAATGTTGGAGGAGAAGTGGAAGACTGAACTTGAAACAGGTAAAGTATGTTAATACACGAACCCGTGAGAAGAATTTGGTGGGTCTTATGATCCTTTATTTCATAGCCATGAGAAGAAAATGTTATGAGACAATTATTATCAGTAGCAAGTCTATGAACCGATAATAAATTTAAGGAAAGATTTGGAACATGATTGAGATGAGATAATTGAAGGCTACCTTGAGGAGTGGGAAGAATACCTTTACCCATATTATGAATTGGAAGTTGTTGTCCATTACCAAGAATAACTTGGTTAGAGCCGGTATAAGCTTGCAAAGATTAAAAATGGCTAGGATCTGAAGTTAAATATGTAGAGGCACCATTATAAAGATACCATTCATTTGGTATGGTTGGGGAAGGTGATGTGAATAAGGCTACGCTTAGATGTTCTGAATTGTATTGATCGTCATGCCGATGCAAACATTTTATGGAAGAATGACCAAATTTGCCGCATATTTGGAAATTTGATGGGAATCTAGATGATTTTCCTCCACGGGTAGGAGTGGAAGAATTTAGAGGTAAATAATTATTGTAAGAATTACATCTGCGAGACTGATTTGATCTTCCTCGACCACAACCACGAGTCACCTGAAGAGCCATGGTGTTGCCAAAAATCTGAAGAGATTGAAGGTTGCACATTGTTTCATGCATGAGATTTAGTTCTTCACTACATAGAAGTGTGTACAAATCATCAAAACTCAATGGTTGAAGATTCGTGCAGATTGCAATTTCAAACGCCTGGTAGGTGGGCAGAAATCTGTCAAGTGTATAGTGGATCACATCTTCAACATCAAGGGGAGCTCCAGCTGCAACTAAGGAGTCGATGTTGGATTTGACATCAAGAAGATACTGAGTCATAGTTTTATCTTTCATTGACAGTCAATGCAACTCATGTTTGAGTTATATGATTCTTGATCTGATATTGGACTTCAGCCGGCGATTAATCGTCATCTAGATTTCAGTACAATGCTCAACCGAGAGCACATATGAAAGAATGGTAGAGGGTTATATAACAAAATATAGAGTTCCAATAAGGTTTTGATCCAATAAAAGCCAATTGATGTAATCACAATTTTATACAAGATACCCTATCTCATCGATGATAGATCTTGACAGAGAGATGGTGGAGCCATCTAAGAATCCATCATATCCATTTGCATGGAATAACTTGAGAATGCCAAAGAGGATAGTTATTGACCGTGAGAGGTTGACCGATGACATTCTTGATGTTACTCATCAAAAACTTGAGCGACGACGAGTTCAACAGAGATGAAGTGAATAGAGCTGGAGCGATAGTACTAAATTGATTTGAAGACAACATCTTCGAAAAGTGATTCATGAGAAGATTTTAACAGAGAGAGAAAAGAAAGAAAAAATGAAGACAGAGGAGAAATCAAGGCTCTGATACCATGATAACTTTGATAACGTAAAGAATAAGAAGAATAACAACAAAAATATTGAGAAGCTTATCAAATCTTATTACAGTAGCTACTATATGTAGAAAATGATACAAGATGATGGTTACAAAAGTGTGGCTGAGGAGAAAACACGTGGAAAGAAACTACAAAACATTTATTTCTTATAATAGATAGGGTATAATAAATCGAAAGCCCATTTATTTAAGCTTAGGCTATGAGCGCTTTAATTCCTAATTAGCCCAACCATTAAATTGATTTTACAATGACTTGGTTTCTAATGACCTTAGCTTGTCTATAAACAATTTCACCTAATCAAAGTTAGGTCATTATTTCAATTGAATCTAAATTCAATTAGGCTAATCTAAATTAAACATAACAGGGGGTTAGTATAGTTACATAACTCAACAAAGGTCCAATCAACATCATATATTAACCAATTGATCAAATAATTAGGTCCATAGGTGTGACACACCAAGATCAAATTTTGAAAGAAATACCTATTTTTAATATCTTAATTAATCAACGAGAGATTTTATGAATTTATCAACATACATTATTCCAACAGAAACAATTAAAAATTATATACATCAAAATATAAAACTATATTCCGTCATCAAAATACATATACAAAAGATAAGAGATAAATAATTTCATTCAATCCAACTTTCTAAACTCCTGATTACAAAAAATGAAAACTAAAAATACAAAAATAAAATAAAACCTGAATCCCTTATTTATCCTCACTCCACTAATCCCAACTCTTTCATGAAAATATGTAAAACTATAGAGTAAGCTAATAGCTCAGTAGGTTACCAGAACTTACAACTAAAATTAATGCAAGGCAATAAAAATAATATGCATGTAATTATTTAATCACTATCAATATGAACATATGTAAAAGCATGAAACAATCAATGAAATAATAATAGGTTATATTGTCAGTAAACATCAACACAATTGTATACTTAAGAGCAGTGATCAATAATTTATAAACATAAACAAGGGTGAGTCTATCATTTCTATATTCATTAGTTATAGAATCATTGCTATCTATCTCAGTTCAAGAAATTTATATGCCTGTCATTTTCATAAACATATAATATAGTGTCAATGCTATATATATATATATATATTATAATATATATATATATATATATATATATATATATATATATATATATATATATATATATTAATATATATATATATATATATATATATATATATATATATATATATATTATAAATCAGGTGATACATATATATTAAATACATTTGTATCTTTTTTTAGACTTATCAGATACTTGTATAAATCATAGTCTACATCTTATGCAAACCATGTCATGTCAATTGTACAATTTATCATATATATACATATTCCTATTATATGCATATGCAAGCACTATAAGGAAGATAATGCATCTAGTTATCTATCATATTTTCCCTATATCCAATCATATAGGCCAACTCTATATAATTCAGTCCCAAATATATAAATCATGTCACAAGTCATTTAAGTCAAGTGGCTTTTAAATTAGTACTCATCACTTCTTTCCCGTTGGCATATCATATTATATCATATCAACGTCTCCTTATGTCTCCATTTTCTTATGATTTAGGTTTATATCATAAACCATATTTTAAAGGAAAGTCCAACAGCCCACCCTCTTATACATGATAATATGTCCCCAACTAATTTGAATAAGTTAATTATTTCTGGCCAGCCTTTCTTACGTATACATATTTTTTAACATGTATAACATAATAAATAAGTGATATTATGCTAAATATTCTGCTCATTACATTAGTCTAGTGCATATAAAATATACATACAAAACATGGCTAGTTACATTCATAAGAAAAATCAGTATTATCATTTTTCACATATATATATGATCACAACAGATGAATTATAGAAAGTATGCATGTCATATACTAGTATTATGAAGTTTTGATAATTATTTCACCAAATTTATATTTATCTAAAATTTTCAAATTAGAGATTTTTTTTAAAATATAAAATACCTAGTAAAAATTTAATATGATCATGTCAATATTTGCAGCATGATTAAATCTATAATATATTAAAGGTTATTTGGTGGAAGTTTGCAAAAAAATTGAGATATCATAACTTTTACAAATTATCACCAAATTAAAATAAAAAAAAAGGACAAAATAAGAAAAATCACTAAAATTAGAGGTAGGATAACAGTAGCTTATCTTGAGGCTTGCAATTTTTTAAATTGAATCGACCAGCAAAAATGGCTAAAGAACTCCAAACCCCAGCTCTTCTCGCCTCCCTCCTCTATTTTTCTTCCCTTTTTACCTATTCTCCTTAGTAGCTTAGGGAAAAGAAAACTAAAATTCCATTTATAAAGTTTTGTAATCAGACAATAATTTTTTATAATAACAATATCTAAAGAATACATTGGTAAGTATGCCAATTATTTAGTTTTTACCATAAAATTTTAAAAATCTCTTTATATCTTCAAATATGGAGCTTTAAAAATTAGAAAAAAATATTCATAAATTAGCCTAGCATATTTATAAGACTCAAGTGAAATCAGGTTATAAAACAGATGCCTAACAATCCAAGAAAATTCACTTGTACCTATATATGTTAATTTATAAAGAAATTACAAGTAAATAAGAAACTAATTATTTTCATATCTACGTTGCATATAAAATTATTATAATTAAAGAATAATAGTATATATGTTTATCAAAGATGGTTTATAAATTAGAGTTATAATAACTTCTAAATTATTATTTGACTGGTTCAAAATATAGGCTATTACGATCTACCTCCTTAGAAAAATATCTAACTTGACATTTCTCAATATAGATCACTAATCATTCATATCAACTGTCAATCTAATCATTTATCAATCAAATTAAATCATTTGTGCATGTCAGTTAATATGCATGTCAATCATTCAATCATATGAATGTAAATCAATCAATTTTAATGCATTTCAATCAAAATATTGATATTCCAAAGAAAACATATACCACTGGACCTCTTTGGAGCATATCTTACTTTCTATTGACTAAAAATGTATACCCATGATAGTATTGGGTGCTATCACCATTGATTATGTGAGTTACCTATGTCTCTCACTCACATGCCTTCCATCTATCCAGCTCATAGAACCTTGACTAGAATTCTAGATCCTACAAGTCTCTAGCTATATGGTTATTTAGATTGATCTATCCTAGACCTACATCTCTCCCTAATCCACTTTATAGGAAATCTATCATCCTTTATCAATACTAAACACATCTAAATGACTATCTAGTAATAAATTAACACTATCCCGCATGTACTCTCCCATATAAGATGCACCTATATACTACAAGCTGGTACCATGGGTCTTTTCCTAACTTAAATAAACTTGCTTCTCTTCTCAACACTTTCTCCTCTAATAACTTGCTCACCAGCTCTCTTCCTATTTATGTCATATATGAACCAAAGAATAGCCAAATCATTCTTAACTAGTCTTAGTCTTTCCACTAACTCTAAAATATTCTTAATTCTCTATGTCACTAGAGGATGCCTCAACTGACCCTTCAATCCTTTTAGAAACCTGTAACATTTTTTCTCAATAGTACTGGCTTCATACTGCATCACTATTCTATTCCCCTACCCCAATCTCATGAAAGCCTCCTACATCTACTATCAAGCTAATAGAGGAATTAACTAGTATCTAAAGATAATAAAAAATTTACCTATGTAATATATGCATTCTTCTTTCCTAAGATTTTTCTCTTTGCTATCCTATCCACTATCTCTCAACTTCTCCTTCAAATGGAAATACTATTAGTGGTAATTTCCCATTCTCTAGACACTGCATACTATCAAATATATTCTATATCCTTAGTAGCCAATCTCCTACTATATACAGCTCTATAGGTCTCTTGAATAATTGGAGATTTAACTAAAGAAACATCTGCAAATATTTATCTTCTTTAGTCTCATTACTCCAAATATATCTACTATATTGATCACTCATTAGCAGTGCTATCAAATTGACAAGTTGTATTATGCTATAAAAACTCATTAAGGATACTACACTCTTTATTTCCCACTTCAGGTGAATCCATTGCACTCAATATAGTTCTATTTCCTATCAAATGATAATCAATCACTCATATACATGGAATGATTACAAAGAAAATAAATTATAATACTACCTATTCTTACCAATCTTAATCATTTCCTATAGTTCTAGTACAATTCAATTCTTATAATAATCTTAGCCCTGATACCAACTATAACACACAAAGATCAAATTTTGGAAGAATTTTCTAATGTATGGTTTGAAGATAGCAAAAGGTGTGTAAGAGCCGCTACACCGGGGCTCGGGTGCAGTTTTGAATAGGCAAGAGTTCTCATATCAAGGAAGAATGTAAGCAAAGAAGCTAGTCCATGAAACTAAAATTAGTATTAGAACTTAGAATATAGGTTCCCTTATAGAAAAATTAATGGAGTTATTAGATATTATGATTCATATGAAGATAAATATTCTATGCATTCATGAAACTAATAGGATTGGAGAGAAGGCTTAGGAGATTAATAATTTAGGATTTAAACTATGGTATTTTACTAAAACAAGATAGGTGTGATAATAGATAAGAGTTTGAAGGATAATATTAAAGAAATTAATATAATTGGAGATGAAATTATAGATTTAAAGATTGTTGTTGATGCTAACATTGTTAATATTATAAATGCTTATGGCCCTCAAGTATGTTTAGATATGAGTTCAAAATTAAAATTTTGGAATGACTTAGAAAAATTATTACAAAACATTCCTCTTGAAGAAACAGTTTTTTAGAGGAGATTTAAGTGAAAATTTTGGTAGATAGGTACATGATTTTAAAAGCATTCATAATGGTCATGGGTTTGGAATGATAAATGAAGGTGGTAAGATCATATTAGATTTTTTTTTAGCCTATGATTTTTTAATTACTAATACCTTATTTAAGAAAAGAGATGAGCATCTCATCACTTATAAAAATGGTTATAGTAATACTCAGATTGATTATTTTCTTATAAGAAAATTAGATAGTTTAGATTGCAAAGATTGTAAAGTTATTTCGAGTGAAAAATTTATGTATCCAACATTATTTATTAGTTTTAAACTTTAAGATAAAGTGGTAGAAAATAAAAAATAAAGTAAAAAAAAATTTTAGGATTAGATGGGCCATTTAAAGAATATTAATAAAAATATTTTTGAGAGTAAGATTTTAGATCATATGATTTTGTCTGTGCATGAGGATACTAATGTTATATGGGAAAAAGTGGCTAGTGAATTTAAGAATATTGCAAAAGATTTGCTTGGAGTATCAAAGGGAAATGCTCCTTATGATAAAAATAGTGGGTGGTGGAATCCAAGTGTGCAAGAAAAGATGAAAAATAAGAATATTTGTTATAAAAATTGGTTTAGAGATAAAAATTCTGATAATTGGGAAATATATAAAGATGCACTTAAGGAATCTAAGAAAGCAATAAGCGATGTAAAGATCTTAGTTTTTAATGATTTATATAATAGATTAGATACTAAGGAGGGAGAAATATATATGTATAAGTTATCCAAAGAAAGAGAAAGCAGTAGTAAGGATTTAGTTCAAGTGAAGTGTGTTGATTCTGTATAGGATGTTAAACCTAAGCTATTATCCCAAAGCTAACCAAGAGGGGGGGGGGGGGGGAATTGGGAATTGGTAATTTAAAAATTCTCTTAAATTTTTTAAATAGAAAGCCGTTTTGATTCTCAAAGCAAGTTAATCTAAGTTTAAAATAAACTTTTCAACCATAATAAATAACTTGAATAAATAAATGAAGAAATTAAAAGACACAAAAATTTATAATGGTTCGGTCAAACAAGACCTAAATCCACTCCCTGAAGACTCCCTCTTCAGGTATTGCACTATTACCAAAGTGTCTCTCCTTTTGTCCCCCCCAGTAAGGCGGAGAAGCCTTTACAAAAACCTCTCTTCCATCATTCCCCGATATGGTAGAGAACCATCGTCCTTTCAAACTCTTCAAGTGTTGATAGAGAACTATCATTTTTTCACACTCTTCATGTGTTGGCAGAGAACTGTCGCCTGTTCACACTCTCTAAGTGTTGACAGAAAGCTGTCATCTGTTCATACTCTCCAAGTGTCAGCAGAAAATTAAATCTTCTTAAAAAATCCTCTCACGAGCAACTAGAAAGAAGAAAAGAAGAGCAATCACAAAAAAACACAAATAGATCCTTATCTTTGAGTAACCTTGTGAATCATTCACACTCCACTTACAAGAAATCTCTCTCAAACACTCTCCCACACTCTCTTTTTCACTTGCTCTTAAAAATCATGAAGACAATACTTTTTCGCATCAATTTTAGAGGACCTTTTATATTAAAGACACGAAAAACTGTATAGAAAACTAAAATTTTCAATTTTGAGCATACGCAATCGTATAGTATGATCGTATGTTCATACGTACGAACCTTATGTGAATTAGTATGAAATGTTTTTGTACATAATGATCATCCAGTACAAACCTAGTTTGTATTGTACGAATAGTTAGAAAATTTTCATCTTCATTTGGATGAAGAGGGACCCCACAGTTTCATACTCTAGATGGTGTATGTATAATGACAACATCGTACTGTACGATCAGTTATGAAAATTTTCAAGTTCATCTAGATGAAAAGTGACCCATCTAATTTATATCCTGGATGACGTATGTACGATGACGATATTGTAGAGTATAAATTATTCAAAAAAACTTTGAATTCATATAGACTAAAAGGGATCCTTCCAATTTATACCCTGGAAGGCGTACGTACGATGATTACATCGTACGGTATGAACCGTTCAGAAAAACTTCAAATTTGTCTAGATGAAAAGGGACCCGTCCAATTCGTATCCTGGATGGCGTACATACGATTGTGATATCTATAGTGCGATCCATAATTAGAAAAAATTTCTACTTCCTATTCGTTTGACTGCTTGCAGGGGAAAATAATTGAACAAATCATCCCGTACGAAAAGACTTCGTACAATAGTATCAGTTTAAAAATTATAGATTTTAAACTCTCCCATGGTGTATGTGTGCAAAGTTACTCAATTACAATCACACACTCTCAGACTCAATAAAATGAGAAATACAGACTTCAATTACAATAAATTCTAAAATGATCTAATTTGAAGTCTTCAATAATCTGGAGTATGATTTCCATAAAATATTAGTACACACAAACAGTAAAATAATGCATCCAAAATATGTTAGGAGAAATAATATTCAAAGCAATAATATTTGGAATGACAAAAAATATATATGTTGCAAGAATATCAACATTCAATAACTAAGTTGCAACTATCTCAACAAAGTGTATTAAGGATGAAGATAAAAAAATACTTTTCGTAGAAGATGATATTCAAGAAAGGAGGATGAGATATTTTACTAAACTTTTTAATGAAGAATATAAAGATACAATTGACTTTAGTGACCTTAGAACCTTAAATAAAAATAAAGATTTTTATTTGATCGGCATATTAGTAAAACTGAAGTTAGAGAGGCTTTAAAAAAGATGAAGTGCAAAAAAGCTCTTGGATCTGATTATATTCCAATAGAGGTGGGGAAATGCTTAGGAGATGAAGGTATTTCTTGGCTCACTAAACTTTTTAATAGTATTTTAAAGACTAAAAAGTTGCCAAATTAGTGAAGAATGAGTGTGTTAATTCCTATTTTTAAGAATAAGGTGAGGCATAAGATTGTGCAAATTATAGAAGAATTAATTTAATCTGTCATACTTTAAAACTATGGGAGCGAGTTATAGAGAGTAGATTGTGGTGTGATACTAACATTTCTCAAAATCAATTTGGCATCATGACGGGTAGGTCTACTATGGAAGCCATACATTTATTTAGAGGTTTAATAAATAAATATAGGAGAATAAGGAGGATCAACATATAATATTTATCAATTTAGATAAAGCATATGATAATATTCCAAGAGAAGTGCTATGGAGGGTTCATAAACAAAAAGGAGTTAATAACTCTTATACTCAAATCATTAAAGATATGTATGCAAGAGCTATAACTTGTATTCAAATATAAGGTGGTTTAACCAAGTATTTTCTTGTTTTAGTCCGATTACATCAAAGATCAGCCTTAATCCCATATCTTTTTGGTTAGTCATGAATGTCTCACTAGACATTTACAAGATGATGTACCTTGGTGTATGCTTTTTGCTGATGATATTCTTCTTGTTGATAAGACTAGAGAGAGAGTTGAAGGTAAACTTGACTTATGGAGGACAATCTTAGAGTCCAAAGGTTTTCACTTAAGTAGATATAAAATTGAATATATTGAGTGTAATTTTAGTAGTAATAGTCTAAGTGAGGGGATTATGACTTTGGGCAATCAAGTTATTAATAATAGTACACATTTTAGATATCTTTGATCTATTGTTTAGAGTGATGGTTAAATAGATGGGGATATTATCAATAGAATTCAAGTTGGATGGTTGAAGTGGAGAAATACATTGAGCTTATTGTGTGATAGAAAAGACCCCTCAAACTTAAGGGAAAATTCTATAAGATGGTGGTGAGACCAGTAATGCATTATGGTGCTGAATGTTGCCTATTAAAAAAGAAGCATAATACTAAGTTAAGTGTTGCAAAGATGAGGATGCTCAGGTGGATGAGTGGCTTTACTCTTAGAGATAGGATTCAAAATGAGCTTATTCATGAGAAGGTTGGAGTAGCTCCAGTGGAAGAAAAGATTAGATAGAGTCACCTTAGATGGTTTGGTCATATAAAATGACTACCTTTTGATGACCTGATTAGAAAAGTAGAGGTATTAGATTTGACTTATGTTAAGAAAGTTAGAGGTTGACCTATAAAGATTTGGTTAGTGAATATTAGAAATGATCTTTTCTTATTAAATTTAAATGTGAATTTGACTTTTAACAGGACAGAAAAAGGATTCATGTAGTTGACCCCATGTAGTTGGACATAGGCTTGATGTTGTTGTTGTTGTAATCTCTTAATTAATCAACCAGAGATTCTATGAATTCATCCACATAGATCAATCCAATGGAAATAACTAAACATTATATACATTAAAATATAAAAATAATATTCATTTATCAAAATGCATAACAAAATCTAGGAGATCAATAATTTTATTCAATAAAATTTTTTAAATTCCCAACTACAAAAGAATGCAAATTAAAAATATAGAAATAAAATGAAATATGAATCACCTATCTTCCCGCACTCCATTGGATCTCGGCTCTTACCCAAAAACATGTAAAATCATAGAGTGAGCTAAAAGCTCAGTAGGTTATCATAACCTACAATTGAAATCAATGTTAGATACTAAAAATAACATGCATGTAATCATTCAATCACTATAAACATTAATATATAATTGTAAAAGCATGTAATAATTGTTGAGATAGTTGCTACTTAGTTCTTGCCTGTTTGATATTCTTGCAACTTGTATATTTTTAATAATTCAAAATATTATAATTTTGATTATTATTTCTCCTAACATATTTTAAAAGAATCATTTTGCTCTTGTGTGTACTAACATTTTAGGGAAATGATACTCCGGATTGTTGAAGACTTCAAATCAAGATTAGTCTAGAGTTTATTATAATTGAAGTCTATATTTTCTATTTTATTCAGTCTGAGAGAGTGTGATTGTACTTGAGTAACTGAGAACACACACATTGAGGGAGAGTTTTAAAATTCACATTTTTAAACTGATCATACTATATGATATCTGTTTGTACGGGATAATCTAATCAATTATTTTCCCTGATGAGCAGTCTAACGAACAAAAATGAAATTTTCTAAGTATGGATTGAACTGTACGAACCCAGTTCATACATACCTTCTAGAATATAAAATGGATGGGTCCTTATTAGCTCAAATAAATTTTTTTCTAAGTATAGATCGTACAGTACGAACCCATTTCATACAGTACGAACCCAGTTCGTACATACCTTTCAGAGTACAAAATTGTGAGGTCCCATTATGTCCCTATATTTCATTCAGATGAATTTAAAAATTTTTATAACTAATCATATTGGACGATGACGTCATCGTTTGTACGCCATATAAAGTACAAAATTATGGGGTTCCTTTTCATATCGATGAACTTGAAAAATTTTCTAACTTTCGTACTGGATGAATATGGCTCATACTGGATGATGATTGTGTACGAAATGATTTCATACCTATTCATAATAAGTTCGTACATAATAGTTTTTGAACTATTCATATATACGAACTCTGATCGTACTGAATGATTGTGGACACTCAAAATTGATAAATTCAAATTTTTAGATAGTTTTTCGTGTTATTAGTATAAAAGGTCAACTAAAACTGACATGAAAAAGTCTTATATTCGTGGTTTTTCTAAGGTAATTGAAAGAGAGAGTGTGAGAGAGTGTTTGAGAGAGATTTCTTACAAGTAGAGTGTGAAGGGTTCACAAGGTTACTCAAAGGAAAGGATTTCTTTGTAATTTTGGTTATCACTCTTCCTCTTGTCTTTCTAGATTATTCATGTGAAGATCTTTGATGAAGATCCGGTACTCTACCGACACTTAGAGGGTGTGAAATAATGAAGGTTCTCTGCCTATACTTGGAGGGTGTAAAAGGACGATGATTCTCTGCCGACACTTAGAGAGTGTGAAAGGATGACAGTTTTCTGCCGACATTTAGAGAGTGTGAAAGGATGATGGTTCTCAGCTGCACCGGGGATTAGTGGAAGAGAGATTTTTATAAAGGCTTCTCCGCCTTGCTGTGATGGCAAAAGGAGAGTCACTTTGGTAATAGTGCAATACATGATGAGAGAGTCTTCAGGGAGTGGATGTAGGTCATATTTGACCAAACCACTATAATTCTTTGTTTGTTTTTAATTATGTACTTATTTACTACAAGTTATTTATCTATGATTGAAATGTTATTTTGTAACTATAATTGACTTGCTTTAAAATTTCAACAGCTTTTAAATTTTAATTCTAAGATTTTTTTTTAAATTACTAATTCACCCCCCTCTTGGTTAGCCTTGGGATAATAGCTTGGGCTTAACAACCTAATCTAGTTTCAATAAGTGGTATCAGAGCTTTATTTCAAAACCATAAATTTAGAACACTTTTTGAAAAATGAGAATGACTATTTTTGGAAATTGAAACACACCTGAAGGGTATTCGATCACTAGACCTCCGTTATTTGATAATATTCCTTTTGATTTTTGAAAAACATGCATGTCTACTATTCTGCAATCACTAGATTATCACATGTGGATTTTAGTTCAAGAAGGGTATACAAAAGCAACTAGATTGATTAATGACATTAGAGTTGAAACACCCTTTGCTGACTGGACTATAGAACAACGTGACTTAGCACAGTTAAATGTTAATGCCTAAATAGTTTATTTTGTGCACTTAAGTCAGAAGATTATATACGAGTTTCCACTTGCAAAAGTGGAAAGGACATATAGGATAGACTTTGTATTACTTATAAAGGGACTAATGAAGTAAAGAAATCTAGACTAAACATCTTATTACATAACTATGAATTATTTTGCATGAAACCAAATGAATCCATTTCTAAAATGTATATAAGATTCACTCAAATAGTCACTTCTTTGCATGCATTAGGTAGTGAATTAACGAATGCTGAATTAGTGAATAAAATAATTCATTGTTTGCTTACTGCTTATGATGCTAAAATATCTACGACTATAGAGTCTAAAGATTTAAATATTTACTCTATTAATAATTTTCTTGGATCACTAATTGCTTACGAGTAAGAAGTGAGTAAAAGAAAGATTGATGTAGGAGAACAATGAAATGAGAAGAACATAACACTAAAAGTGGAGGAATTAGAGAGTGATCAATCACAACCTAAGGTTGAGGACGACATTGCTTTGATGACTAGGCAATCCAGGAGCTTTCTTAAAAGGAAGTAGAGAAGATGCCAGTAGTGGAACAAAGGTAAGTTTAATAAAAATGTTAAGATTTCTAATGATGTGATTGTTATGAATGCAGGAAACCTAGACATATAAAATGGGATTTCCCTAATCTCAAAGCCACTCCTAGTAAGGAGAAGGTAGAGGAAAAAGAAAATGTGAAGAAGGGCAAGAAGAGATTTCAGAGAGCTTTCTAGGCGGGCTCAGCTTCAGATTCATCAGAAATAAAAAAGGAAGAAGAAGTCACCAATTTGTGCTTAATGGACAACAACCTTGATTAGTTAGATAAAGAAGAGGTCTGTGACTTGACTTATAATGAATTGTTAGAAGTTTCTGAAAGAATTCATAATGCATATAGAAAGCTTAAGAAAATGAATGCTAGTTTAAATCTTGAAATGTTAGAATTGCAAAGAGATCAAAAAATCCTTAGAAAAGATCACACATTGATAGATAACAGCCACATGAGTTTACTTGATAAATTTGATGACTTGAATAAAAAGAATGTTCTTTTAAAATCATCATATGCTCAATTGGAAAAAGAATTTAAGGATTTTAAGGATGAGTTAGAGAGTAGAGCGCATTATTTAAATTATAGTAAGAATGTGTTAAAAGTAGGATACCCCCAACACTTAAAGATTTTATAAATCCTAATTTGAGGTCAAAAATTTTACAACCCAGGAAAAGACAGATTTACTATAGAAGATTATGAAATCCATTTCCTAGAGTTAAATGTTATTCTTGTTGCATGATTGGACATATTCCATACACTTGTACTTTGAATAAAAAAACTCATGTGAAAACCTAAGATGCATAAACCTAGACATATCATACATACATCTAGTTTTATTTTGCCAAAAGGAGAACCCAAACTTATTTGAGTTCCCAAGTCTAATATTTAATTATTTTGCAGGAACGCTCTCATACAAAGCCTCGTGAAAGCATTTGCTACCTGGACAGTGGTTGCTCAAAGCATATGACTAGAGACACTAAGCAATTTATATCGCTGGAAGCCAGAAGTGGAGGCAAGGTTGCACATGGAGATAACACCACTAGGAAAGTGGTTGGATCATGTATGATTGAAAACTTATAAAATTTTTTCATGTAAAATGTACTGCTCATAGAAGGCTTAAGATTCATGGTTATGGTATAGGAGACTTTGCCACTCTAGTATGAAAAACCTTATGAAAATTACTAAAAAGGATTTGGTTAGAGGTATACAAAAACTAGACTTTTCTAAGGATTATCTTTATGATGCATGTCAATTAAGAAAATAGGTGAAGTCCTCTTTTCATTCCAATAAGGATCTTAGATTTAGTAAATCTTTGGAGATTATTCATATGGATCTTTTTGGATTGGTTAGCACTGTTAGTCTAGGAGGAAAGGTATACAGTTTTGTGATTATGGATGATTTCTCAAGATTCACGTGGGTTAAATTTTTATTTCATAAAAGTTTTCATTTGAGGAATTTAGATATTTTTTTACTTAGATCCAGAGAAATTAGGGTGTAAGATTTTAATAATACAAAGTGATCACGGCGATGAATTAGGAATTTTATAAAGAGAAAGAGATTGATCACAATTTTTATGTACCTAGAACCCCTTAGTAGAATGGGATAATTGAAAGAAAGAATATAACATTAATTGAAGCCGTTAGAGTCATGTTGGCTGAATATTTACTTCCTAAATATTTTTGGGCTGAAGCGGTTAGCACTGTATATTATGTTATGAATAGGGAGAACATTATATCAAAATTAAATAAAACACCCTATGAGCTTCTTAAGGGGCGAACACCTAATTTGTCTCATTTGCATGTTTTTGGATGTAAGGTGTTCATACATAATAATGAAAAATCTTTCTTAGAAAATATTTGATCCAAAATTAGATGAAGGAATTTTTCTTGGATACTCTAATGTTAAAAAAACTTATAAAGTTTTTAAAAAGAACTTTGGTAGTTAAGAAGATCATATATATTGTATTTGATGAATCTAGAATTTTAGGAGAGCCAATTTTGGAAGAAGATGATTTGAAAAATAACTCCCAAAGGATTAAGAAGATTAATTTGGAAGAAAATTTGGAGACTAAAAATTCGTTGCCTAGAGATTTGAAATTTTCTAAAAACCACCCTAAGGAATTAATTTTAGGTAAACCTAGTGAGGGTGTTAGAACTAGCGTGGACTAAGTAAAGAAGCCAGTCATTCTGCTTTTATTTCGATGATAAAACTCACAAATATAAATCAAGCACTTTCAAATGAATTTTGGATTTTGGTAATGCAAAAAGAATTAAATCAATTTGTAAGAAATGAAGTTTAAGAATTAATTGCAAGGCCAAATTATCAAAGTGTAGTTAGAACTAAGTGGGTATTTAAAAATAAAATGAATAACTCAGGAGTTATTGTTAGAAATAAGGCTAGATTGGTGGCTAAGGGGTATAATCAAATTGAAGGAATTGATTTTGAGGAGACTTTTGCCCTGGTAGAGAGACTTGAAGTAATTAGGGTTTTGTTAGCCTTTGTTTATTTTAGAGGATTCAAATTATTTCAAATGGATGTTAAAAGTGCCTTTTTGAATGGGCTGATAGAAGAGAATGTTTATGTTGAATAACCTCTAGATTTTGAAAATTCTAAATACCCAAATTATATTTTTAAATTGAAAAGGCATTATTTGGATTGAAGCAGGTGCCTAGGGCTTGGTATGAGAGGTTGAATACTTTCCTACTTGAGAGATCTTTTGAAAAAGGAAGGGTGGATATCACTCTCTTTTTAAAAAAATTAGGAGAAGATATACTCATTGTTCAGATTTATGTGGATGATATCATTTTTGGATCTACTAATAAAAATTTTTGTGATGATTTTTCTAAAATAATGAGTAATGAATTTGAGAGGAGTATAATTGGAGATCTTAGTTACTTTCTAGGTTTTAGTATTAACCAATATTGAGGAGGGAATTTTTCTTAGTTAGTCGAAATATGTTAAGGACATCCTCAAAAAGTATGAAATAGATAATGCTAAACATGTTAGTACACCTATGAGTTCCTCAGTTCAGTTGGGTAAGGAATCAAAGGAAAAATTTGTTGATAAAAAAAAATTAGGGAAATTATTGGATCTTTGCTTTACTTGACTGCTAGCAGACTCGATATTATGTTTAGTGCTTATTTGTGTGCAAGATTTCAATCAGATCCAAAAGAATCACAATTGACAACAGTAAAAAAGATTTTTAGATATCTCATAGGAACTTAGAACTTAGGGATTTAGTATCCTAAGTTTAGCTCTTCATTTGAAATAATTGGATATTTAGATTTGGACTTTGCAGGTTGTAGGGTTGATCAAAAGAGTACATCTATAAGCTGTTAATTTATACAAAATTCTTTAATTTCTTGGTCCAATAGAAAATAGAATTTCGTATCCCTATCTACTACAGAAGCTGAATATATTACCTTAGGAAGTTGTGTGACACAAGTTCTTTGGTTAAAATAACAGTTGATTGATTTAAGATTTTTAATAGGCACCATTCCAATTTATTATGATAACATTAGTGTCATTTGCATTTCAAAAAATCATATTCAACATTCTAGAACCAAACATATATATATATATATATATATATATATATATATATATATATATATATATATATATATATATATATATATATATATATATATATATATATATATAAGTCATCATTTCATCAGGGATCATGTATCCAAAGGAGAAATTGAATTGAATCATGTTTCTACAGAAAATCAACTTGCAGATATTTGTACAAAACCACTAATTTTTGATACTTTTACCACATTAAGAACAAGGCTTGGGGTGTTTGATCTTAATGCTTAATAAAACATTTCTGCAAACTTGATATGTGTATTTGTGTGTTTTTATTTTTGTTTTTCAATGTGCTTGTTTGTGTAAGTGTTTTTCTATTTTTTTTTTTGTGTTTTTGAAATGTTTTCAAAAATCAGATTTCCTATTTTTGAATGATAGTGTGAATTTTTCTAAGTGTTCTATTCGTATCGTACAAAATTAATTTTGTCGCGTATAAATTCTATAGCATGTAAATCATTGTTTTGGACTGATCGCATAAAAGTTTTGATTTCTTAATGCATATTATACCGTACAATATTTATATCATCCTGTATGATTTGTATTACTTCGTCTGTATGCATATAAATAGTTATACAGGCAGAATTAGTTATTATAACTAATTGTAAGTATAAACTTTTAGTTCATACATACGAACCACGTGTCATTTGATGTGGGGGAAAAACCTAACAGTCTTTAAAATGATCTTAAATAATCGTTCATCTTGGACGAATACCTGTTCGCCTATACGATCGTCTGGTCAGAAAGCCTATATGAAAAGACGCTTTGTAACTTACGTGATTACAAAAAGTCAATTTGTTTTGAACGTATTCGATCGTACATACAAAATTATTTTCGTACATGATGAACCATCTATCATACTGTACGAACCACTTTTCGTACGTATGAATGGTTATTTTTTCTTTAAATAGGAGGGCTTTATATTTCTTTTTTCATTCACGTTATAGTCTCCTTCAATCCTTCACTTCTTAGTTATGACAAATTCTAGCAAGTGTGGTAGAATCACTAAGGAATCATCTTCTAGGAGTGGAGATGAAAGCTTTCTGTCTAGAGAATATGAGGATTCTTTCCTTAGATTTGTTTCTGCTAAAATTATTCCTTATAGAATCTTACTTCAAGAAGATATCCACTTTCAAGTTAAGCCTCTTTTCTCCACCACTCAATTTGCCTTTATCTTGACTTTCATTCATGCCTACAATAAGGAAACCTTTCACTATTTTCTGGCAAATATGCCTTTTAGTTCTAATGAGAGTAGGATTAGATCTTATGTCCTAAAGAAAAGGGTAGAAATTACTAAAAAAGTTTTGGGAACCTTTCTTCATTTAAGAACTCAAGGAGTTAGAGCCCACATAATGACTTCTAAATTTTATTTTGACTAGTATGAAATAAACAAAGTTCTTAGAGGGGCTAAACAAGTAGGTCATTTGCCTAAGGTTTATACCCTAAACCAAAATGCAAGGGTCATTTAACATGTCCTTAGAACTTCAATAATTACTAAAGCTGGTGATCGTATTAACATTACTCCTCTTCTGTCCATTGTTACCTATCTTATCATGACTGGACAACCAATAAATGAAGCGAAACTTATTCTTACATGCACTTTCTAAAACTGGACATGTCTCTCATAGGAGGAAGAAGAATATTTCCTTAGGACATCTTGTGAACCATATTTTAGAAAAAAGTACAATCTTATTCATCCCGAGCCTCTATTTGAATTGCCAATCTACTTTATCGATGCTTTATTTCGAGCACTTTTTGGAAAAGATGGTAATACAAGTGAGGATTCTGACGGAGAAGGGGGAGCACCAGCACTTGCTTCTGCCCCTGCTCATGGACCTGACTTTCAGGAGATGGTCCAGCACTTTAACTAATTAGAGAGTCATTTTGATAAGCGCTTTGATCAAATTTAGACTCACCTAAATCAGTAGGATGCACAGTATCAGCAAGACATGAGTTGGATTAGAGGATATGTGAACACTACTATAACTATGATGAATAGTTATTTTTCTATCTTCAACCAGCCTCCTCCTCTAGACTAGGGCCCTTCAGAGTTTTAGATGTACTTATTGTGTGTTGTCTTTGCCAGTTCTTTGAGATGTGTTGATCTTTATGATGTTTTTTCGATGCTTTATATACTTGTCTTATTTTAGATCTTTGTTGTTGTTGTTGTTATGATAGGTTGTCTTGAGATCTATATAATGATATCATATGTGCTTTATTATATTAGATTTTCATATTGATATTAAAAAATAAAAAAAATATCTTATTTTGTTTAGTTGATTTTATTCTTTGTTTAAAATGTTAGTTTGCCTATATGATAATCCTATCTTAATTGATTTGAAAAGTGTTATAAATTAAACTGCAATATAAAAAATTAATTTCAATATGAAATCTAATTTTTTAAAAATTTTTAAGTTAATATATAATTTGATCAAGTTAAGGCAATCAATCTTGTAATCTTTTTAGTCAAACATAATTCACAATATTATTATTACAATTTTGATGTCTTACTATTCTTTATTTCTCTTTTCAATATAATTATATTTGTAATTAGAGAAATTTGATTTTCTAGATTATTAATTTTAGAAAGATCAATTAAAAAAGGGAGATATCCAAAAGAAATATACAATGAGTACAAAAATTGAAAGATTATGAAATGGTTCGCAAATTGAAAAGAGGCACAAAATTAGCCCAAATACAAAAAATGCACAAAGTATGCCAAAAAATATTTGAAAAGATGTGCAATGTCGCTAATTGAGAATGTTTTTTATCTATCTTTTAATCTTCAAATTCAAATCAATATAGTTTTCAATTATATTTTATATTGAAAATTGAAATTATTTAATTTTCATTTTGTCACTTTTGCAATGATTCTCCTTATCTAATTATCTTGAATGCTTCATGAACTTGATTACTTTTTCTTATCTATGTTATACTTTAATTTTAATGTTTTGAATCTTTCTTTTTCATTTAATGAACATTAACCTTATTATTTGCAATTATAGTTAAATCTTTTTCAAGATCAAATTTTAAGGTTTCTCATATGGCTTCTTCCATTTTAACTGTCCTTCTTCCTTCTTTTTGTTGTTGTAAAAAAGGAGAAGAAATATTATTTGCGTTTGATTTTTGCATTATGTTTGATTGTTTGGTTTGTTAGTATTATTTTATTTTTCGATTTGTGTGTTTTATGTGCATTTATACAAAATTAAAAAAAAAAGATTTATTCTTAAAGAATTTCTCTTATATTCACATGTTTATGCATTTAGGGTGAGTTAAAGAGAATTATAGGGTATTCAATTTTATTCAAATAATAATTATTTTGCCATCATAAAAAAGGGGGAGATTATTGAGATAGTTGCTACTTAATTCTTGCCTATTTGATATTCTTGCAACTTATATGTTTTTGATGATTCCAAATATTATTGTTTTGATTATTATTTTTCCTAACATATTTTAGAAGTTTTGTTTTGCTCTTGTGTGTACTAACTTTCAGAGAAATCATAATCTAGATTATTGAAGACTTCAAATCAAGATCAGTCTAGAGTTTATTATAATTGAAGTCTATATTTCAATTTTATTGAGTCTGAGAGAGTGTGGTTGTAATTGAGTAACTAAGCACACACACACTGGGGGAGAGTTTTAAAATTCACATTTTTAAACTAATCATATTATATTATATCTATTCATATGGGATGATCTGATCAGTTATTTTCCCCAACGAGCAGTTAAACGAACAGAAATGAAAAATTTCTAATTATTGATCGTACTATACGAACCAAGTTCGTACATTCCTTCTAGAGTACAAAATGGACGGCTCCTTGTTCGCTCAAATAATTTTTTTTCTAAGTATGGATTGTACTGTACAAATTAGTTCGTATAAACCTTTAAGAGTATGAAATTGTGAGGTCCCATTTTATCTCGATGTTTTGTTTAGACAAATTTGAAAATTTTTATAACTGATTGTACTGGATGATGACTTCTGTTGCGAATCTATTTTTAGGGAATATGATTTTGATGATAGCAAACATTTTTGTTTCTCTTTGACTGCCTAGCCTGCTAATATTTCAGGTCCACAAGATCAAAACTACAATTTGAACTAGCTCAAGATTGGGTAGACTAGATCTGAGTCAGTTTGTAACCTTTTTCCTTTTCTTGAGTCTATTATAAACGATATAATTCCTGATGCTAAGTAACCTTGCACACACACACTTGGGGGAATTTTTTCTATTTGATTTAGAGTTTTATTTTGGTTCACATTATCCTGGATGATCCTAAAATTAGCCTGGATGATCAGTTAAAAATAGAAATCCTAATTAAGGCATCCTGGTTAAGATAGCCATCATTAAGCAAATCGACTTGGACGATAGGCTCAAATCAAAAAGAATTAGCCACCAGATCTCTTTAGGTATTGTTTATTTTTGGACATCGTCCAGAACATCATCCAGGACATCGTCCTGGATGAGGCAACACAATTATGCCTAAATTAATCTGGTAATTAAGAAAAGAAATTAAGGTTTGATTGCTCGATCATATCGTCCTAGAAAATCACAAGATCGACCAGGACGATCAGTTCAAAAACCTTAGTTGTTCATGGACAACCAAACATTGGCCAGCTGCTATTCAGGGCAATGTTCTGGAAGATTTTTACAGATTTGAACTAATCATCCGGGATAATCGTTAGATCAGCCTGGATGATTAAGCTATTTTTTCATCATCCAAACATCCATTTAGTGTGAATGTCTGGATGATATTCAATGATTTGTACTGATCTTATAAGATGATATACTATCAGCCTGGATAATATGAACAAAAACCTTTTGATTGTTCCAAATCGTCTAGGCTGATTGAGCTTAATTTGCACTGATCGTATATGATGATAGTTATATCATCCTGGATGATAAAGTCAATTTTTTTGCAATTAAGAGCTATTTCAAAGCTCTTCTATTTAAGACCTCTTATTCAACTCAAAAGAGTAACTTTTACTACTGTTTTGACCTAAGAGAGCTAAGAGGAGAGGGAGAGCAAGGGAGAGAGAGAGGATATTGTGAGGGGAGTTTGTGACGGGTTTCACAAATGTTGCTCTAAGCTAGGATCCATCATCGTCTTCTCTAGTCATCATCATTAGTTCCATGGGGTTCTAGAGAGGTCTACTTCAGCATTTGATCAAGGTTCCTTGCTTGATTCAAGAGGAAGCAAAAAGAGTTAGGTTCTCTGCCTGCTTCTAGAGGAAGTAAAAGGAGTTGGGTTCTCTGTCTCACATGGGTTGGTGGAATAGAGGTTCGTAACGGCTTCTCTACCTTACTGCGGGGGCAAAATGAGAGACTGAGTTTGATGCAATACTCGGAGGGCACCTTCGGGGAGAGGATGTAGGTCGTGTTGACCGAACCACTATAAATTTTTGTGTTCTTTATTATTGCTTCTGCATTGAATTTTTGCACTTTGATTTTTGTGGTGAATCTTAGTTTTTATTTTAGGATTGTGTTTTGATCATTTTTTTAAAACACCAATTCACCCCCCCCCCCCCCTCTTAAGTAGCCTTGGGACTAGTTCATAAGGGCTTAACATCCCTATCGAACTTTCAAGTGCCATCAGAGCACCTTCAAGTGGTATCAGAGCGGGATTCATAAAATCTAGTTTTTAAAAACTTTTGAATTTTTATCGATGGCTAACTTTGGTAATCATAATTCAATGGAAAGATATTCTATTACATGACCACCTTAGTTTGATAATATTTCTTTTGATTTTTTGGAAAACTCGCATGTCAACATTTTTATAACCTATTGATTATCGTATGTGGATGCTTGTTAAAGAAGGTTATACACCACCTTCTAGTGAAATTAATGGCATTAAAACTAAACTTTTTTTTATTGAATGGATTTTTGATGAAAGAGATTTAGTACAACTTAATGCAAAGTGCTTGAACTATTTTTTCTATGCTTTGAAATATGAAGATTATATGCGTATTTCAACTTGTGCAACTGGTAAAGAAATTTGAGATAGATTATGTGTAACTTATGAAGGAACCAATGAAGTTAAACAATCTAGGTTGAATATTTTCTTGCATGACTACAAACTTTTTTATATGAAATCTTCTGAATCAATTTCTGACATGTATATTATGTTTACTCAAATTATTACCTCATTTTATGCTTTAGGAAGAGAGCTAACTAATTATGAAAGAGTAAATAAAATTTTGTGATGCTTGCCTTCTTCTTTTGATGCTAAGATCACTGTACTTATTAAATCTAAAAATTTAAATACTTATTATATTGATAATTTACTTGGATCACTCATTGCTTATGAGCAATGGGTGAATCAAAGAAATATTAATGCATGTGAGAAAAAGAAAGAGAAAATTGTGGTACTAAAGGCCAACAACATGGACACTGATTCTTCCGGATCTAAAAATGATGATGTTGCCTTCATCACTAAGAAATTTAAAAGCTTTTTAAGGAAGAACAATAAGTATCATCAGAAGTAAAAAAGTGGTAAGGATAAAAAAATTATAGAAGTTCTTCTGTTGTTGTTCTTTTTGAATGTAGGAAGCCTGGACATGTTAAAGCTGATTGTACACTTACACCCAAGCAAGGAGAAGGATGAGGAGAAACCCAAATATAGGAAGGATAAGAAGCAGTACCAAAAAGCTTTCTAAGTAAATTCTGCATCTAACTCATCTGAGACTGAAGCTAAAGTGGAGATAACATATTTGTACTTAATGGGTGATCATCTTGGTTAATGTGATCAAGAAGAGGCATGTGAACCAACCTAGAATCAATTACTTAAATTTTGTGAGAAAATTCATGCATCATATAAGAAACTTAAGAAATCACATGCTAGTTTAAATTTGGTGTTTTTAAATTTACAAAAAGAGCATGAAAGTTTAAGTAAAGATCACACTCTACTTGTTAGCAATCACATGTCTTTACTTGATGAATTATTGAGCATGACTCTTTGAAAGCATCATACATCTCGCTTGAATCTGATTTTAAAACTTATACTGAAGAATCAGAGCATAAAAAGCACTATTTAAATATTGATAATGCTTTTTTTTTTTTGAGAAAATGCAAATAGCAAATTTTATTCAAAGAGAACTAAAAAAAATTAAATTCCTCCTTCAACAAATTAGAGAATGAAGTAGGAATTTTATTGGAACTAATGCCATCCCAAAAAAAATTTGAAATCAATGCTAAGTTAGCACATAGATCCGCTAACTTGTTACAATTTCTTTTAGAATGAAGAAAAACTATTTGCTTGAAATGAAAAAGAAAATCTAAGTCACCTGGGTCCACATTGACGTTAATTGGATCAACCTTATTAAGAACCTCCTTGACGAATTTGATAACATTTATGTTATCTCCTTAAATTATTATACCTTCAGCTTCAAACATCCAATCTTAAACAAATCTCTTAATAGAAAGAATAGCTAGATTCTCAAGTTGTGAACTTGAGGTTTAAAACTAAATTGAATACACTTGAGAGAAATTGGAATACATCAACAATTAATCTAAAGTCAAAACCTAGGAAGAGACATTATAACTCAAACATATTAGTAAATCATTTTCCTGGAGTTAGATGTTTTTTATGTGGCATGCCAGAATACATTTCACACACTTGCACTGTTCACCGTAGTACACATCTGATGTGGAGACCCAAACTGCATGATTCATATCATAACACACATGCATTGCATTCTTCTTTTCATAAGAAGGGACCCAAATCTATTTGGGTTCCTAAATCTAACATTTGATAATTTTTATTGGTGTGCTCTCACCAAAGACATCGTGAGAGCATATGGTACTTGGACAGCAGAGGCTCACAGCTCATAATTGCATAAACTTGCTGCTTAATAAAATTTTGAATTATATGTTTACTGCCCTGTTGATTGTTGTTATTTTTTGTTTGCTATTATTTTATAGTTATTACATCTCTGATGTTTTTTTGTTTTCCTTTTTTTGTTGAAATGATATTTTTCCTTGTGTTTATTTTTGAAAATTTGTAGTCAATGTCTAAACATTCCTAAATCAGTTAAAGGGAGAAACACCATTGATTATTTCCCTCCCTCTAACCTCTTTTAGTGGTGTAATTTTCTTTTCTAAATAAAAGTATATCTCAAATTAACAACTGGACTTTGCAATTAAGATCTTTTCTATCTTGCTATAGTAATCTACCTTATATTTATAATGTTCAAAGTCTTTATATTATTTTCAAGCTCTTTGAAATCTTATCGTTGCATTTATCATATGAATTTTATTATATTTTGTGGTTTATTCTTCCCTTTATTAGAGAGTGATTTTTTCTTCTCTAATATCTAGAAGATATACTCACAACTGAGAATATTTAAGAGTTTTGAAAAGAAATCTAGCTTGCAAAAAAAAAAAAAAGTGGCCAATGACGCTAAAACAAAAGATGCGCAATTACACCAAATTGAAAAATATATAGAAAGTGTATCAAAAATTAAAAGATGCACAAAGTTTGCCATTCAATTGATGAGAGGCATAAAATGAGCCCACAAAAAGAATGCTTCTCTCTCTTTCAAAACCTTTAAATCTTAAAAGAATTTAGTGTCACTTGATATTTTCAAAGGATTGATTTTAAATTTCATGAATGTGAGAAATTACTTTGATATATTATTATATAAGATAATTTTTTTAGAACCAAGTTTTGAACAGATCTCTTTTTTCTTATCTAATTGGTTTATTCTGAGTTAGGTCTCTTGTTTTCAAAAGTTGATTTTGCCCTGAGAGAAGTCCAAGCTAGGGTTAGTAGGATCGGATATTCTAACATTTTCAGATTTCGACGATGTTGACTCATTGGTCTTACAAGTCTTTAAATTCAATCACTTGGAGAATTTATCATATTCATGCCTTATTTTTTAAACAAAAATAAAAAAAATCAAAAAATTTTAAAAAAAAAATTTTGTTTCATTTTTTGTCTCTTCTTTTTTGTCTTTTCATTTTACTTTATCTTTTACTAGTGTTGTTGTATATTTAGGTCTTCTTTGATCATCTCCATCCATCAATTTATTTTAAACTTTTTTGTCACATCATCTCAGACGATATTCATATCGTCCTAGATGATCAGTTCAATTCATTATTAAAATTCCATTGAAACGACTGATATGACTCTTCTGCTTCTGATCATCCTGGACGATGCTCTATCATCCTGAACGATATGATCGTCTTCTACTTCAATCCTTTGTGATCAGCTTGGATGATCCTCTTAGTCCTTGAGGATGTACTTAAATCTTTGCTCAATTTATGGAAAATCAGCCCATACGATCCACATGTTCATCCTGGACAAAACACATGGCAATACGTTTAAACTTTTTAAATTTGGCCAGTACTATCCAATATTGTGCATCATCCTAGATGATCCACCTACTTGGCCAGGATAAACTTCTTTTTCAACAGTCATCCAGCTTGACTCCTCAGGATGATAGCATGTGTCTTATCATCCCAGACAATATCTGATCATCTTGGATGACTTTATCGATTTTTTGACCAGTTGTCCTGGACATAATTATTGCACACGATCGGCTTGGACGATTTTGTGATCATCCTGAACGATCGAGCCTATTCTTTAAAATTCGAGGATTTCAAACATTTTTTCTCACACACTCTTCTTCCATCAATCTTGCACTTCCTATTTCCTTATTGTTCTTGATCATGATAGATGGAAAGAGATATTGCCATTCTTCTGGGAGTTACTCAAGGGAGAATTTGGACCCTCGCTTCACCGAGGCAAGCGACCAAGCTGCCTATTTGAGGTACAAAATAGCCAGGATCACTGTATCCTGGACTATCAACCCTCAAATTCTCTCCTATTCTATCCTAAATTTATTTGCGCACACTTCCTTGACCTTCCTTCTCACCCTCACTATCCCATTAAACTCTGAGGTTCTTTTTGAATTTTTTGTTAGCCTCTACATAAATTCTTCTTTCACTGCTCTTGGATCCTATATGAATCGACATCCCGTCAAAATCACATATCAGGACTGTCAAGAGCTTTTGCAACTTTCCACCACATGGGACAAACTCCACATCCTATGTTTTGATCCTGACTATGAATGGACTCCGGCCAACTACTTTCTAAGAAACACTAATGCTAACTTTCACATTGGAGAGTCTAGCACCTTACTCAAAGATGCTAGGACAATCCAACATGTCCTTCGCACCTCAATACTTCCAAAAGCTGCTGATCGTGTTCATATCACTCCTTTTCTTTCGATCACCACTTTTTATATTTTGACTTATCGTGAATTCAATGCCACTGATTTGATTTTTCACTATATTGAGCATCTGACTAGTATTCGAGATCAAGGACATATGAGGAAGCCTAATCTTGCCCTAGGACATCTCCACTAGTACTCTTAGCTAGATCAGCTGGTGGAGCAATTCGACCGTGGGAGATACGGTTCAAGACATATGTTGCTGCATAGAAGCATCAACATATTGAAGACGTTGCTCATTTTGACTCCTACGTGGCTCACCAGCAGCACTAGCATGACCAGGATATGGCTTGGTTTGTAGAGCAGTTTGTGACTCTTTCCAGTTACTTTCAGCCACATCCACCACCACTGCCTCCTCCTTCGAATGATCAGGGGCCATTTTTGTTTTAGTTTGCTTATTTTTGTGTGATGTTGTTATTTTGTTTAATAGTTTTTGTTATGTTTCTTTTTTTCCTCCTTTTTGGGATGACAAAAGGGGAGTAGTTGTACTAGTTTGCACTGTTCTAATCTGCTTTTATTATTCTAGTTTGTTATGTTTTTATGTTGGTTAGTTGAACTATTTGAACTATGATTATTTCTTCACTTGATTCCTTTAAAATTGCTTTGAACTATTTCAATTATTTTTTGTGTTTGCCATCATAAAAAAGAGGGAGATTATTGTGAATCTATTTTTCAGGAAATATGATATTAATGATAGCAAACACTTCTGTTTCTCTACGACTGCCTTGCCTACTAACATTTTAAGTCCATAAGATCAAAACTATAATTTGAATCAGCTCAAGATTGGGTAGACTAGGTCTGTGTTAATTTGTAACCTTTTTCCTTTTCTTGAGTATATTATAAACGATGTGGTTCCTGATGCTAAGTAATTGCACACACACACTTGGGGGAATTTTTTCTATGTGATTTAGAGTTTTTTGTTTTTTCTCACATCATCCGGGATGATCCTAAAATTAGCCTGGATGATTAGTTAAAAATATAAACCCTAATTAGGGCATCCTGATTAAGACAACTATCATTAAGCACATCATCCTGGATAATATTTATATCAACCGAATGCTAGGTTCAAATAAAAAAGAATCATCCGCCAGATTTATTTAGATATTATTTATTTTTGGACATCATCCATGACATCATCCTGGATGATGCAACATAATTATGCCTAAATTAATCTGATAATGAAGAAAAGCAATTAAGGTTTGATTGCTCGATCATGTCATCCTGGATAATCGCAGGATCGGCTGGGATGATCAGTTCAAAAACCTTAGTTATTCCTGGATGACCAAACATCGTCCAGCTACCATTCAGGATGATGCTTTAGATAATTTTCATAGATTTAAACTAATCATCTAGGACGATCGTGAGATCAGCCTGGATGATCAAGCTATTTTTCCATCGTCTATACATCTATTTAGTGCGATTATCTGGACGATATTCAACAATTTTTATTGATCGTACAGGACAATATACTATCGGCCTGGATGATATGAACAAAAACCTTCTGATCATCCCAAATCATCCTTACTGATTGACCTTAATTTGCACTGATCATACAGGATGATATTTATATTGTCTACTGATCATACAAGATGATAGTTATATCATACTGGATGATAAAATCGGTTTTTGCAATTAAGAGCTATTCTGAAGCTCTTCTATTTAAGACCTCTTATTCTACTCAAGAGAGTATCTTTTGTTATTGTTCTAACCTGAGAAAGCCAAGAGGAGAGGGAGAGTAAAAGAGAGAGAGAGAGAGAGAGAGAGAGAGAGAGAGAGAGAGAGAGAGAGAGAGAATCTTATGAGGGGGAGTTTGTGAGGGGTTTCACAAAGGTTGCTCCAAGCAAGGATCCATCATCATCTTCTCCAATCATCATCCTTAGTTCCTTTGGGATTCTAGAGAGGTCTACTTCAGCATCTGATCAAGGTTCTATGCTTGCTTCAGGAGGAAGCAAAAGAAGTTGGGTTCTCTGCCTTCTTCTGGAGGAAGCAAAAGGAGTTGGGTTCTCTGCCTCACCTGGCTTGGTGGAAAGGAGGTTTGTAAAGGTTTCTCCGCTTTGCTATAGGGGCAAAAGGAGAGACACTAATTTTAATACAATACTCGGAGGGCGCCTCCGGGGAGTGGATATAGGTCGTGTTGACCGAACCAATATAAATTTTTTTGTTCTTTATTACTGCTTCTATATTTAATTTTTGCGCTTTGATTTCTATGGTGAATCTTAGATTTTGTTTTAAGATTGTGTCTTAATTAAGAGATTTTTCAAAATACCAATTCACCCCCCCCCTTTTGGTTAGCCTTGGGACTAGTTCATAAGGGCTTAACATCCCTATCAAACTTTCAAGTGCCATCAGAGCACATTCAACATCAGCATCTGTACGTCATCCAGAGTACAAAATTATGGGGTTCCTTTTAGTACCGACGAACTCGACAAATTTTTTAACTTTACATATCGGATGAATATGGTTCATACCAGACGATGATTGTGTATAAAATAATTTCATACCTATTCATAATAGGTTCGTATGCAATATTTTTTTTGAACTATTTGTACGTATGAACTCCGATCGTACTATATGATCGTGGACGCTCAAATTTGAAAAATTCAATATTTTGGATAGTTTTCGTATCTTGGTATAAACGGTCCACTAAAATTGACGTGAAAAAGTCTTGTCTTTGTGATTTTTCAAGAGAAATTGGAAGAGAAAGTGTTTGAGAGAGATTTCTTGCAAGTGGAGTGTGAAAGGTTCACAAGATTACTCAAAAGTAAGGATTTTTTTTTGTAATTTTAGTTATCACTCTTCCTCTTGTCTTTTTAGATTGTTAGTATGAAGATCTTTAAAGAAGATCCAGTATTCTACAGACACTTGGAGGGTGTGAAAGGATGAAGGTTCTTTGCCTACACTTGGAGGGTGTAAAAGGACGACAGTTATCTGCCGACACTTGGAGAGTATGAAAGGATGATGATTCTCTGCCGACACTTGGAGAGTGTGAAAGGATGACGGTTCTCTGGCACACCGAAGATTGGTGGAAGAGAGATTTTTATAAAGGCTTCTCCACCTTGATGTGGGGGAAAAAGAAGAGTCACTTTGGTAATAGTGCAATACCTGAAGAGGGAGTTTTCAGGGAGTGGATGTAGGTCGTGTTTGACCGAACCACTATAAATCTTTGTGTCTTTTTAATTTTGCATTTATTTACTGCAACTTGTTTATCTGTGATTAAAAAGTTATTTTGTAACTTTAATTAACTTGCTTTAAAATTTCAATGGCTTTCATATTTTAAATCCAAGAATTTTTTTTTTAATTATCAATTCACCCCCCTCTTGGTTAGCCTTGGGACAATAGCTTAGGCTTAACAACCTAATCTAGTTTCAACAATAATTAATGAAATACTAACATGTCATATAATTAGTAAATATCAGTACGACTATATATCTTAGGAGCAGTTATCTGTAACTGGTAACCATACACAAGGGGTCATAAACTCTATCATTTCTACATCTATTAGCTATAGAGTTATTACTATCTATCTTAGTTTAGGAAATCTATATACCTATCATATTTATAAACATATTGTATAGTGTCTATATTATCCAAGTATATTATGAAAATCATGTAATTCATATATATATAATACCTTTGTATAAGTTTTGTCGATCTTATCAGATACTTACATTAATCGTGGCCTATATCTTATGGAAATGATGTCATGCTAATTATCCAAATTATATCTAATCTTATAGGCGAACTCTACAGAATTCAATCTCAATCATATTAGTCTTTTTTCCAAAAATCAATCACATCACAAGTCATTTAGGTCAAGTGAATTTCATATTAGAAGTCATCACTTCCTACCCATTGACATATCATATCAATTTGTCTCCTCATGTCTCCCTTTTTATATCATTTATGATTATACCACAAATCCTATTTTAAAGGAAAGCCCTTATACTCACCCTCTTGTATAGAGTAACATGTCTCCAGCTATCCATAACCATTTATAGCCAATCATTTTTCACATATACATATTTCATAACATTTATAACATAGTAAACAAGTAATATTATGCTCCATATTCAGCTTATTGCATAGGTCTAGTGCATCTAAAATGTATATAAGAATCATGACTAGTGGCATTCACAAGAAAAATTAGTATTTTCATTTTCATACGTATATGAACACAACAGATGACTTATAGCAAGTATACAAATTATATATTAGTATTATGAGATTTTGATAATTATTTATCCAAATTTATATTATATAAATATCTCAAATAAGGCAATTTTCCCCCTAAAAATATAAAAACACCTTGTAAAAATTTAATATGATTATTAATATATGTAGAATGATTAAAACTATAACATACTAAAAGTTATATGGTGAATGTTTCCTAAATAATAAGATATCATAACTTTTGTAAATTTTGATCAAATTAAAATTAAGAAAAATTAAAATAAGTAAAACCACTAAAATCAAAGGGGTAATGGTAGCCTATACCTTGAGATGAGTAATATTTTAAATTGGCCTAGCCAGCAAAAATAGCTCTAAAACCTAAAACCCTCTCCTTTCTTTTTATTTTATTTTTCCCTATTCTCCTCTCTTTCATGGGAAAAATGAAATTAAAATTCAATTCTTAAAGTTCTATAATTGAAGAAGATTTTTTTTATATTAAAATATCTTAAGAACATATTGGTAATTATGCAAATTGTTCAATTTTTAGCATAAAATTTTTATAAATCATTTTATGTATTTAAATTCAGAGCTCTAAAATTTATAGAAAAATGTTAATTAAATTATCAAACACGTCTAAAAAACTAGTGAAATTGATTTGCAAAACAAATGCCAAATGATCCCAGAAAACTCATTTTGACTAACATGTGTCAATTTATAAAGGAATTGCAATTAAATAAGAAACTTCTTATTTTCATTTCTACACTACCTATAAAACTTTGAAATAATTATTATAATTAAAGAACAATAATATATATATATATATATATATATATATATATATATATATATATATATATATATATATATATATATATATTATAACTAAAACATACTAATATCTATATTATGATGAAGATGGTTGATAAATTAGACTTTAAATGACTCCTGAAACATTATTTGACTGGGTTACAATCTACCCAGCTTTAAAAAATATCATCATCAATATTTCTTAGTACAAATTACTAATCACTGGTCATATCTATCATTCATATCAACCATCAATCATATCACTTATTAATTAAATCAAATTATGTATGCATGTTTGTCAATATGCATATCAATCATTCAATTATATAAATTTACATCAACCAGTTTCAATACATTCAAACCAAAATAATGATATTTGAAAAAGAACTTATATTAGTGGACATCTTTGTAGCATCTCGCACTTCCTACTGACTTAAATTATATACATTCGACTATACTGGGGATGCTATCAACATTGAATGTGTGAGTTGTCTCTTTCTCACTCATCTATCTTCTAAATATCCCACTCATAAAATCTTAATTAGACATTTTAGGTCTTACAAGTCTTTGGCCATATAATTGTTTAGATTGATTTATCTTGAACCCAAATCTATTGCTAAATCCTCTCTATAGGTAGCTTGTCATCCTGTATCTATACTATCCACATCTAAAGCACTATTATGTGATCATATAAAACTATCCTACACATTTCCTCCCACATATGGGACAATCATGTACACTACTAACTAGTGCCATGGGTCCTCTCCTTATCAGTAAACTTGCTTCTCTTCTCAACACTTTCTGCTCTATTCATTTCTCTGCATACTCTCTTTTAGTTTATGTCCTATCTGAACTAGAAAAAGACAGATCATTCTCCACTAGTCTTACTCTTTTCGTTAACTTTAAAAATTGTAGAATCCTTAGTTACACTAATGGATGCCTCAGCTCATCCTTCAATCCTCTTAAAAACATATATTATTTTTCCTCAAAAGTACTAATCAATTGGGGTGCATACCTATATAGTGAAATAAACTCAATTTTGTACTACTTCAATGTTATGAATAAAATTTATAATATTTAACTATCTTAAATATCAATAAAAATATTATTTTTAGTTGTTATTATACAAGAAATAATAAAAAAAGGATAAAATAAAATCTCAATTGTTAAACCAACTATGTAGCGCTCTAACTACTAACACAATAGCAACAAATAATGCCTTGATGGAAGATTAAGAAATCACAGTATTATAGCCTCTAAAAAATGGCAAGTAATTTAGCACCTCGATGGAGCCAATGTTAGCGTTGCAGCACTTCACAATGCTGTGATGCTAGAAATCAACACCTTAACACTTGAGTCTCATGAATTTGAGCACTAGAGAATCAAGCTTCACTACATTGCAGTGTCAAATTAAACATTCAAGCATCATAGTGCTCAACTTTTGTAGCACCGTAGTGGAGTAGTTGATGAAAGGTGGAGCCACACCAAATCAGCCAATCAACGCACTGGTTCATCCATTATACATGCCGAATTAATGCAATGATATAATAGAGTAAGCCCAGCAGTGCTGAGGCACTAGTTCATTCTATAACACCGCGATGCCTCCATGTCAAGCACCACAGTGTTTGAGTCCATTTTTATGTAAGTATAAATAATTTTTCAATTTGTTTTAGTAGGTAATTTTGTCATATTTTTTGTCTAGTTTATTTAAGATTATAGTGCCCCTTTAGAGTGAAGTCTAAGGGAGGGTAGAGGAGAAATATTAATATATTTGGAAATTATTAGCTAATCTCTTTATAAGCAATCAGATATTTGGAGGAGAAACAAGTATGGAAAGTGCATTTGTACTATTTGGATGACATTTAAAATAACTTCTAATCATGTATTTTCTCTTTTATGTAGGCAATGAAATATGTTTTGTTATCTTTACATATCATGTCTAGTTAATTCCATAGTTTTGGGCTAATGATGAGAATCTAATGTTAGTATTAGTGTAGACTCTAACGCTTAGAATAAGAAATAGATGTTTCAATATCTCTTAAAGTTAATTTAATGAATATAGTGGCTATGTGTGTTGTTAAAAATTAGTGTGATATATTACCTCGGTGAAGGAATATTGGAATAAATAGGAGTATTAAAATGGAATGTTTACATGCCTAGATATAGAATGTTTAACCTTCTAAATTCTATAAAGATATAGTCACTATAGGATTTCCATAAACCTCCCTTTACATCCCTACAATCTTGATAGAGATATAGGGGTGCATATGATCTAATCCACATCAACAAAAAAGGGTTTCATTATAAAAACTTGGAAATATTTTTTTTGGTAACTTATCTTTTCACTTGCAATCCTCTATAGTGATATAATCTCAACCCTACTCTTCACTCACTAGGTTAAATATTATAGCTATAATAGGTAGTCCTAGTTTACGTGTATGTTAGTAGAGCACTTTCTCGTGAGATTGACACTCTCTCAATCAACACGTGCAGTTGTGTATTTAATGGGTATTGCATTGTTGTAATTTGGGATCCCAAGCTTGTGATTTTAATGATAACAAATATTATTGATTATCTATTTATTTCTATTAGTACCTATATTGTATATCTACTTTTGTGTGTAATAATATTTCATGTACATTATACACCCTGGCAGAAAGGATCAAGACTCAAGATTGGATATAATAGGTTCAATATTATTATAAGAGTTTGAATATTTATTTATTTATTTTATATTTCTAAGTAAAAAGTCTTGTAAAAGGTGTATGCCAGCTTAGCGACCATATACACACACACACTATGGAGTGAAAATAATTTTTTTTTGAATTTGTGTAGATTGTACTGAACGATCCACATTATATTGTATGATTTATTGATCAGTATTCAATTATAATGGCTAATTGACTAATTAATATTTTTTAACTATCCATACTCTATGGATCAGATTATATAAGATGATTAGTTTAAATCAAAAACCCTAGCCATGAATAGGATTTATGTAAGTATTAAATTTTGAACTAATCATATTATACAAACCCATTCATACTAAGTGATAATTAAAATATTACATAAATTAATACTTATATTGAGTCAATCATGCCATGGTTTAATTAATATGGAAGATCGTACAATATGATGTTGATCATAATAGATGCTTGGCTAAGACAAAATTCGATCATTCAGGATGAACCTTGATTTATTGAACTAGTTATGCAACATGATGCCAATTATACTGGATGATTGCTAGAGATGATGTTCAATCATCCTATATGATCTTAAGAAGAATGAACTAATCATATCGTATGATTCAAGTATTGTAATGTATGATCAGTATATTGTATTTGAATAGATCATACTTTAACTCGTCCATCATATTGAATGAACTGGGATTTCTTAAATTGATTCTACGTTATAATCCCCAATCATACTGTACAAATAAAAATGGCTAACTTAAATGTTAGGATTAATTTAAACCTTTATTTAAATATCATCCCCAATTCATCTTAGGGAATCTTTTGCCACTTTTTTCTAAGGGAGAGCGTCTATGAGAAGGGTTTAAAGAGGGAGCATTAATGTGGGAGAGAGAGAGAGGTGAGGTCATGAGGGAGAAGATTCATGTGGGAATATGAGAGTGTGTGAGAAGTGTTTCTACATTGGACTACTCGATGATTTTGCACCTTAATCTTCCTCCACGATCATTCTCTTTACTTGAGGGAAACTCCAAGAAGAGTCTCTTCATAGTAAGGATTTATCCACTCAACCACACTGAGGAGGTGAAAGGGATTCAACTACTTTGTTGCACTAAGGAGTCAAAAGGAATTCAACTGCTCCGTCGAATTGATGAGCTGAAAGAGATTAGTCTACTCTGCCGCACCTAGAAGGTGAAAAAGATTTGGTTACTCCATTGCATCGAGGATGTAGAAGTGATTTGTATGGTCTTCTTCACCTTACTTTGGGGAAAAAAAGAGATACACTTATGTTAGTGTAATACTCAGAGGTTAAGACTCTAGTAAGTGTACACAGGTTAAGATTGACCGAACCACTATAAAACTTTAATGTGTTTATTGCAAATCTGATCAACTCAACCTAGGTAGACTAGGGTTACAGTTAGTTTTGAAATTATTATTTAATTTTTCCTTTCTTGAATTGTATCATATAATTGGGTGGATATCTTTATTGAGTAACCTTGTTCACACACAAGGGGAGAGAGAAAAGTATTTTTGAGAGAGTTTTTTTAAGTATATCGTACTGTATAATTTTGGCTTTGTATTATACTATCTTATTTTCTAATGCATAATTTTAATTTATGCTGTATGATTTATTATGATCTGTCAAAACCGTAGCCTCCAAAGATTAAGAAAGATACTAATTATGCGCTGATCAAATAATATGATTTAGTTTGTACTGTACGCCTTAATTAAAATCTTTTTTAAATAACCTCTCGATATCAGGCAATCAAATCTTGGAAAATTATTGTGAGTGATTGTACTGTATGATACAGTTCATACTATATGATTGATAGTATACAAAATTGATCATCTCAAAGATTGTACCGAACAAAGTCCATGATTTTTGTACTAATCATACAATATGATGTTCATAATACTGAATGATTGATAGTATACAAAGTTGGCCGTCCCAAGAGTCATCACAAATGAACAGAAGACATTTCTACAGTTCATATCATATGATATTTTGATTGTACTATACAAAATGTTATAAAGGTTGAATAGTTCATCTACATGAACTTGCTGGATGAGTTTAAATTACACTGATCATACAATATGATACATGTATCGTATTGTATGAACAGAAGATAGAACTCTTAAAAATTAGGGTTTCTTGAAGCCCACTACTTAAGATTTTCTAATACTTAAAATAGGAAATCTTTGGCTATTGAGACTTTAGAAGGGAGAGCCTTGAGGGAGAGAAGAATGAGAACTTTGTGAGAGAAGAGAGGAAGATTTTGTGAGGGAGAAGTTGTGAGGAGATTCACAAGGTTGCTTCAAGAAAGAATCTTTCCAAGTATTTACAAGCATCTGCCTGGATTCTCTGAGGCTCCAAAGAAATTCTTCAATAAAGATTATGGTTCTCTGACAATCACCTGTAGGGTGAAAATATAGTCGTGGTTCTTTGACAATCACATAGAGGGTGAAAATAGAGTTGTGGTTCTCTGACCATCACCTGGAGAGTAAAAATAGAGTTGAGTTTCTCTGCCTGTAAAAGCGTTAATGTTATCTGCCGCACCGAGGTGGTGAAACTACGCCTGTATAAGATTCTTCGCCTTACTATGAGAGCAAATGGATAGTCACTACTATTTAGTGCAATACTTGAAGAGAGAGTCTCCAACGAGTTGATGTAGGTCAACTTGACCGAACCACTATAAATTCTAGTGTGTTTATTCTCATTATTTTCTACACTTTATTTTCTACATTTATATGTGTGGTAGAAGAAATCTGATTTAATTTGTTATTGTGAAATTTACTTATTTCCAAATTCACTATGTCGATTATAATGTGTAGGTTTGAAAATGTTTTAAATATATTTTTTCCCTAAAGAATTTTTAAATATCTAATTTCACCCCCCTCTTGGTTAGCCTCAGGCTAGTTCTTAAATGTTTACTAACCTTCACAAACTTTTAGTGTTTGCCTTTACTTTTTTATATTTTTATTTCTTGCATCTTACTTGTCGCATTTCTATGATCTATGAGTTCTTTATTTTGCAAAAGTTGAATATCTTATTTTTGTTAAAAAAGAAAAATAAAGAAAGTAAAAACCATTTTTTCTCTTTGCATGTATTACTTAAAGTTTTTTATAAAAAGATTTTTGTTTAGATTGGTGTTGTCAAATTATTTGTTAAAGCATAAACTTTTCAAAAGGATAATTTTAATCGGAATTTTTTAAACACTAATTCACCCCCTCTTGATGTACATTTGTAGCACTAATTAGTTTAATATTCCAATTTTAAACTTTGAATTGGTTTCAAAGAGGGACTCAAAATTAGTGTTTTAAAAAACCCTTGAGAAAAGATCCATGACACACTTCAGGAATAGAAATGCTTGGAGGGTTATTCAATAACCCAAATGAAAGTTCGTTCGGGATGTTAAGCCCTATGAACTTAGTCCCAAGCTAACCAAGAGGGGGGGTGAATTGGTATTTTAAAAAATCTTTTCTCAAAGAAAGAAAATTGCATAAACCAAATCACACCACAAAAGTAAAATTCAGAATTTAAAAAAAGCGGGAGCAAGAAAAAGAAGACAGAGATTTATAGTTGTTAGGTCGACTCGACCTACATCCACTCCTTGGAGGCACCCTCCAAGTATTGTACTACAAAACGTGACTCTCCTTTAGCCCCCACGGCTAGGCGGAGAAGCCCTCACAAGAACCTCCTTTTTGCCACTGCGGCAAGGCAGAGAACCTACCTCCTTTTGCTTCCTCTAGAAGCTGGTAGAGAACCACAACCAGAAGCAAACTCCTTACCTCTAGCGACCCTTCCACGGACGAGAAACTCCAGACGAAAGACAAGCAGAGCGATCCTTGAAGCAACCCTTGTGAATCCACTCACAAGCTCCCCCTCACAAGATCCTCTCTCTCTCTCTCTCTCTCTCTCTCTCTCTCTCTCTCTCTCTCTCTCTCTTTCTCTCCTCAAGGTCTTCTCAGGTCAAGGCAGCAGCCAAAGGTCTCTTAAAAAAGTTGAACAAGAGTTCTTTAAATAGAAGAGCTTCAAAGGAGCTCATTAATTGCAAGTTGCCGACAATATCATCCAGGCCGATATGGACATCGGCCTGGCTGATCAGTACAAATCACAGAAGATCGGCCTGGGCATCGCCCTGTTTTGGGTGCTGGACGATTGAAATTTGGCTTGATCGTCCTGGCCGATCTTACTATCGTCCAGGCCGATCAGTTCAAATCAGAGGCAAATCGTCCTGAGCATCGCCCTATTTTTGAGCTGGCCGATATTTATCGTCCTGAAGTAACTTAAGGATTTTGAATAGATCGGCCTGGCCGATCCTGCGATCGTCTAGGACGATATGATCGTATCAATCATCCTTAATTACTTCCTTGATTTCCTGATCAATTAAGGCATAATTTGGTAATTTCGTCCAGGCCGATACGTGGATCGTCTTGGCCGATAATTTAAAAATACAGTATACCTTAATTGTCTATGGTGGCTACTTCTTTCTATTTTGAGCTTATCGTCCGATACACGTATCGTCCAGGCTGATATGTTAATGTCGGCTGCCTTAATTAAGAATCCTTACTTAGACTTTTAGTTTTAAGCTGATCGTCTCGGACGATATAAATATCGGCCGGGCCGATGTGGGCAAAAACAGAAATTCTAAGCCTCTCAAGTGTGTGTGTGAAGGGTTACTTAGCATCAGTCTCTTTGACCATTACAAGTAGACTCAAAAGGTGAAAAATAAAATTACAGACTGACTCAACCCTAAACCTACGCAAACTTGAACTGGCTTCCTCTTGATCGTCCGATCTTTGATTCCTGAAAAGTTAGAAGCAACAAGTAGTCCAAGAGAAATAGTGTTTGTCAATCATAAAAACACAAGTTATGAAAAATAGATTTGCAACAATCTCCCCCTTTTTGATGATGGCAAACACAAGTAGGAAAATAAAAAAAAGGTTCATTAAAAATTCAAAGTTACAAACCCAAACCCAACAACTTTTTCCTACCACATCCTACTCCCCCTTTTGTCATCACAAAAAGAGGGTCCAGAAACATAAGAAAAACATCACAAAAGATTAATCAAGCAAACTAAAAAGGACGGGAAACAAACAACACAAAGTATAGACTAAAAAAGCGAGGGATCTAGATCATCTGATGGAGGTGGTGGAGGTGGCTGCTGAAAGTAGGTGGCAAGTGTGGTGAACTGAGCATTGAACCAGGCGATGTCCTGGTCATGCTGTTGCTGATGATGAGTACATACAGGCCGATCAATCAAAAAGGCGGTCCAATCGTCCGGGCCGATCAGATATTGGCCAGGCCGATTAGACATAGGCGATCGTACCGAGGAGTCAGTCTGAACGACCGTTGAAAAAGCAGATCGTCCGGGCCGATTAGGTGTATCGTCCAGGACGATGCATAATAATTGATCGTACCGGCCGAAGTTAAAACGTTTAAAATGCTTGCCACGTGTATCGTCTAGGACGAACAGTGGATCGGCCCGGCCGATGGTCCAATAATGGATCGTCTGGGGCTGATTTTAAAGATCAAAACGTACTAACACGTGGATCGTCCAGGACGATCCAGTGTATCGGCCAGGATGATGCACATAACATGCATCGGCCAGACGAAAAGTTCTATCGGCCAGGACTATCACCATGAATTCGATCAAATCGTCCAGGACGATATAGGTTCGTCCAGGCCGATGAGATACACCAAGCACAGAAAAGTTCAGCAGATGGATTTTGAAGAGAATTTGTCACATCGTCCAGGATAATAAACGTATCGGCCAGGACGATGTGACTAGAAGTTGAAATCAAGCAAGGAATGGTGATGATCAAGACCCTCAAAAATAAAATAAAAGAAAATCAGTCAAAGCACAGTAAAAGAAGAAACAAAAACAAAAACACAAGGAAAAATAAAAGATGAATATTTTTGGATTTTAATTTTTCTAAATTTTTTTTTGTTTTATGGAGGCATCATATGAAAATTCTTTTCAAAAAGTTAAACTTTTAGAGTTCAAAGAGATCAAGAAGTTTAACAAATCCCAATTAGAAGAAGGTAGAGCATCTGATTCTGTTAACCCTAGATCGGACATCCTTTAGGGTATAAAATTCTAGGAAAACGTAAATATAATCTCAGAATAACTAAATAGGATAAAAGATCTATTCAAGACTTGTTTACAAAGAAAATATCTCATTAATAATAAAACCAATGTAGCTTTTCTCAATCATGGAAATTGAAATCAAGTCTTTGAAGGCATCACATAATCAAAGAGTTTTCTAAGTTTTAAGAATTTTACCGAAGAGAGAATAGCTTGCATCTAGTGGGCTCATTTTATGCCTCTTGTCATTTTAATTGGCTCTTTTGAGCATCTTTTTATTCTTTGATACACTTTTGTGTATATAGCATTTTTCAATTTGGCTTCATTGACCTCTTTCCTTTTTTTTTTTTTTAACTCTTGCAAGCTAGAAATTCTTTAATATAACCTTAAAGAAAAACTTGGTTGTGAGTATATCCTCCAAATATTAGAGAATAGGAGCTCTCTCTCTAACATAGGGAAGAACAATCCACAACACAAAATCAAAATCATGTGATAAATGCAATAGCAAGATTTCAAGAGCTTGAATGATATCAAGAACTTAGGCTATTATGCATAAGATAAATTAATGTAGCAAGATAAGAAAAAGATCTTAAAAAATAATTGGTTAAACTGAGTTTAGACATTTTGTTTAGAGAAGAAAATCATACCACTAAACAAAGTCAGAAGAAGGGAAAAACATCAATAGAATACTCCCTTTAACCAGTTTAGAAAAAGCTAAACAGTATCTCCAAAACTCCAAAATCTAAAAGCTTAAAAAAAATTCATCATATGGAAGGCCATAGTTAAAGATCACATAAAAATAAAAACAACAAAAACAAAATGAAATTAAAGCAAACTAACACAAAGCAAGCACACAGACTAGCACAAAAACAAAATAAACTAATAACACAAAAAGAATTTCAAGCACGTGATAAAGCAGCGAGTTTAAGCAATTTTGAGCTGCAAGCCTCCTTATGTCCAGTTATCCTAAGCTCCCACGATGTCTTTGGTGAGAGCACTCCTGCAAAACTCAACAATAGTCAGATTTAGGAACCCAAACAGGTTTGGGATCCTTCTTAGGAACAGTAGAGTGCAATGCAGGTATGGTATGCTGTGAAACATGCATCTTAGGTCTCCACACCCAATGGGTACTACGGCGAACGGTGCAAGTGTGTGAGATGTGTCCTAGCATGCCACATGAGAAACATCTAACTCCAGGAAAAGGATTTCTTAAATGGTTTGAGTTATAATGCCTCTTCCTAGGTTCTGGCTTAAGATCAAAAGTAGAAGTCATCCGATTTTTCTTATATGTATCAAAATCATTATGAATCCTCAAATTTATTCTTTTTAATGCATCAATCTCAATCCTCAAATTTTTCTCAATCTCTTTAGATTTCTTAAGATCAAAACTAAGTGAGGTGTGTGAATCTTTTAAAGCATTATGTTCATCAACTAATTCTAAATGCTTTTTGTTCAACTCATCAAATTCATCAAGAAAAACCATGTGATTAGAATCAATTGTTGCATGATCTTTAAGAAAAACTTCATGCTCTTTTTATAGATTTGAATATTCTAATTTTAGACTAGCATGAGTCTTCTTAAGTTTTTTGTATGATGCATGGATTTTTTCACAAATTTCAAACAATTCATCATAGGTTGGTTTACATACCTCTTCCTCATCACTTTGATTTTCTCCCATGAAACACAAGTTCGTAGTCTCTTCCTCTGGTTCAGTCTCAGAGGAATCAGTACCAGATTCTGCCCAAAAATCTCTTTGGATTTTCCTCTTGTCCTTCATAGACTTAGCTTTCTCCTCACCTTTTTCTTTTTCTTTGCTCGAATGATCTTGAAGTGTAGGGCAATCGACTCTCACATGTCCAGGTTTCCTGCATTCAAAACAAACAACATCAGAAGATCCTTTAACATGTTTATGATCTTTACCTTTTCTCCAACTTTGATGATGCTTTTGTTTCTTCCTTAGAAAGCTTTTGAATTGCCTTGTGATGAAGGCAATTTCATCGCTTTCAGACCCGGAAGATTCAGAATCCGATTTGTGCGCCTTCAGTGCGATTGTTTTCACCTTTTTCTTCTCACCTGCATCAAGATTTCTTTGATTCACCCCTTGCTTGTAAGCAATGAGTGAGCCAAGTAAGTTATCAATGGAATAGGTGTTCAAATCTTTAGATTCAGTGATTGCAGTGATTTTTGCATCATAAGACGAAGGCAAGCATCTTAAAATCTTGTTAACTTTTTCATAATTTGAAAATTCTTTTCCTAGTGCATGCAATGAAGTAACAATCTGAGTAAACCTAGTGTACATGTCAGAAATCGATTCATGAGGTTTCATACGAAAAAGTTCGTAGTCATGCAAGAGAATGTTTAAACGGGATTGTTTAACTTCATTGGTACCTTCATAGGTGATGCACAATTTATCCCAAATCTCTTTACCAGTTTTGCAAGTTGAGACACGCATGTAATCCTCAAATTTCAAAGCACAGAAAAAACAATTCAAACATTTCGCATTTAATTGAGCTAAATCACGTTCATCAAAAGTCCATTCAGAAAAAGCAACTTCAGTTTTAACACCATTAATTTCACGAGAAGGTGGAGAAAAACCTTCTTGAATAAGCATCCACATGCGATAATCAGCAGATTGTAAAAACGTTGACATGCGAGTTTTCCAAAAGTCAAAAGGTAGGTTATCGAACAGGGGAGGTCGGGTAATGGAATACCCTTTCGTAGTGTTACGATTCCCAATGTTAGCCATGAATCAAAAATTCAAAAGCTTTTAAAAACTTATTTTATGAAAACCGCTCTGATACCACTTGAAAGTTCGTTCGAGATGTTAAGCCCTATGAACTTAGTCCCAAGCTAACCAAGAGGGGGGGGGGGGTGAATTGATATTTTAAAAAATCTTTTCTCAAAGAAAGAAAATTACATAAACCAAATCACACCACAGAAATAAAATGCGGAATTTAAAAAGTGCGGATGCAAGAAAAAGAAGATAGAGATTTATAGTGGTTCAGTCGACTCGACCTACGTCCACTCCTTGGAGGCACCCTCCAAGTATTGCACTACAAAACGTGACTCTCCTTTAGCCCCCACGGCTAGGCGGAGAAGCTCTCACAAGAACCTCCTTTTTGCCACCCCGGCAAGGCAGAGAACCTACCTCCTTTTGCTTCCTCCAGAAGCTGGCAGAGAACCACAACCAGAAGCAAACTCCTTACCTCTACCGACCCTTCCATGGACGAGAAACTCCAGATGAAAGACAAGCAGAGCGATCCTTGAAGCAACCCTTGTGAATCCCCTCACAAGCTCCCCCTCGCAAGATCCTCTCTCTCTCTCTCTCTCTCTCTCTCTCTCTCTCTCTCTCTCTCTCTCTCTTTCTCTCTTCAAGGTCTTCTCAGGTCAAGGCAGCAACCAAAGGTCTCTTAAAAATGTTGAACAAGAGTTCTTTAAATAGAAGAGCTTCAAAGGAGCTCATTAATTACAAGTTGCCGACAATATCGTCCAGGCCGATATGGACATCGGCCTGGCCGATCAGTACAAATCACAGAAGATCAGCGTGGGCATCACCCTGTTTTGGGTGCTGGATGATTAAAATTTGGCTTGATCGTCCTGGCCTATCTTACTATCATCCAGGCCGATCAGTTCAAATCAGAGGCAAATCGTCCTGAGCATCACCCTGTTTTTGAGCTGGCCGATATTTATCATCCTGAAGTAACTTAAGGATTTTGAATAGATCGGCCTGGCCGATCCTGCGATCGTCTAGGACGATATGATCGTATCAATCATCCTTAATTACTTCCTTGATTTCCTGATCAATTAAGGCATAATTTGGTAATTTCGTCCAGGCCGATACGTGGATCGTCTTGGCCGATAATTTAAAAATACAGTATACCTTAATTGTCTATGGTGGCTACTTCTTTCTATTTTGAGCTTATCGTCCGATACACGTATCGTCCAGGCTGATATGTTAATGTCGGCTGCCTTAATTAAGAATCCTTACTTAGACTTTTAGTTTTAAGCTGATCGTCTCGGACGATATAAATATCGGCCGGGCCGATGTGGGCAAAAACAGAAATTCTAAGCCTCTCAAGTGTGTGTGTGAAGGGTTACTTAGCATCAGTCTCTTTGACCATTACAAGTAGACTCAAAAGGTGAAAAATAAAATTACAGACTGACTCAACCCTAAACCTACGCAAACTTGAACTGGCTTCCTCTTGATCGTCCGATCTTTGATTCCTGAAAAGTTAGAAGCAACAAGTAGTCCAAGAGAAATAGTGTTTGTCAATCATAAAAACACAAGTTATGAAAAATAGATTTGCAACAATCTCCCCCTTTTGATGATGGCAAACACAAGTAGGAAAATAAAAAAAAGGTTCATTAAAAATTCAAAGTTACAAACCCAAACCCAACAACTTTTTCCTACCACATCCTTCTCCCCCTTTTGTCATCACAAAAAGAGGGTCCAGAAACATAAGAAAAACATCACAAAAGATTAATCAAGCAAACTAAAAAGGACGGAAAACAAACAACACAAAGTATAGACTAAAAAAGCGAGGGATCTAGATCATCTGATGGAGGTGGTGGAGGTGGCTGCTGAAAGTAGGTGGCAAGTGTGGTGAACTGAGCATTGAACCAGGCGATGTCCTGGTCATGCTGTTGCTGATGATGAGTACATACAGGCCGATCAATCAAAAAGGCGGTCCAATTAGCTTGTCCATTACAATACTTTTAACTCAAGAAATATAAAATAAATAAATAAATATATCAAACATATTCAACCCAATTTCGAGTATTGATACTTTATGCCACTATATATAATGTACCTTAAATATTAGTACACATAAAAGTAAATATGTAACACAGATACTAGTGAAATAAAGAGACAATCAATAATGTTTGTTAA